>CAJVRN010000115.1:392500-397500 GCA_911728415.1 Lagocephalus sceleratus
GCCCAAAGGCAGTTATTATCACTGTGACTTTATAGTACAGACCAAATTAAAGACTAAATTCATTAGAATTAATGTGACTCATGTAAATATTGGGACTAACTTACACACACACACACACACACACACACACACACACACACACACACACACACACACACACACACACACACACACACACACACACACACACACACACACACACACACACACACACACACACACACACACACACACACACACACACACACACACACACACACACACACAGACTGTGGTCCAGCCTGTTATATCCCTTACTGTAAGTGATTACACCCATCTATCCATCTTCTACCAATTTATCCTTGTCCAGTTAGGGTTAGGTTTACACACCTGACCTGCCACTTAATGTCTTTGAACTGTGGAAAGAAGTCAGTGTCTTAAGTGACACAAAAATGTGCCTGAATGTGAGGGACTGGTTATTACTAAGCCGCATGTAAGACAGTCTCTGCCAGAAATATATGAAGGCAAGTGTAAATGGGTGCATGCAGGCTTGTTATGTGCAATGTGCCATTTAGCATATTCCCTTTTATACTATTCTATTTAACATAACTAACCCAAGTTAGTGAACATAAAAAGAAATAGATGACCATATTTTATACAAAAATGTATCCTCGTCATAGTATTAAGCACACTAAATGGAAAGTAAAACAATGCTAGTTAGTGATATATAACATTTACATTACAACAAACAATGGCGGCTCTCAACAAAATTTTTTTTACTCAACCACAATTGAATACAATGTTGACCTTTCTAGAGAGAGCCCCCAGGCAATCACAGATACATCCTCTGGAAGTCCCATGGGTAACAGCATTTCTGGTCTGAAGATCCCTGAATTTCCTACTTCCACCCACTTCTTTAATCCTGAAAATTGCAACAAAAAAACAAGATGATCCAGACATACCATTAAATATTGTTCTCTTTGTACTTGACTGGTGAAGTATGACATGTTCCTGTAGATAATTTATAGGCTTGTTCTGATTGGCTGGTTCTAATTAGTTTAATTTAGGAAAAAGTGAATATTAAACCTCTTTCTTGCATGCATTATGACTACATGGATGGTCTTTGATAATATCCTAACTGCTGTAAAGGATACCTGGTCTTGCTGAACTGTATCACTATACCTTCATGGTAGCTGAAAACTTCCATGCTGGGCTCTGTGTATGGATTATAAGCAGGCTTGAAGCGGAGTTTTGTAATTCCTAAAAAAAATTAAATCAAACTCACGGTTGAGTACCGCCAACAATATCGCATACATTAATACAAATTTAGTACAAATTTAGAAAGCTCTAAATTTCGAACAGTCAATCTGTATTAGCAGGTATGAGGCTCTGTATATTATATCGGTATTAGGCTGACCAGATAGGTCAGATTGCCTCCCATACTCCAACTAAATGTCAGAATGTGAAGGTATTAGCTTTTATTGCTGTAGGATGCTCCTCTGGAATTCATAAGGATGATACTGAAACACTAGTGACCCTCATCAATAAAAATGATAAACAGGTTATAAAGCTTATATTCATGGTGTTGAATGACTGACCTAATTTGGTAAAAAACTGATGCAAGACACCCATGAGGTCTCCCAGCGTGAGTCCATAATCAGCAACAACACCCTCTATTTGATGGAACTCTGCAAGGTGGGTAGCATCCAAAGTCTCATTTCGGAACACCCGGTCAATGGAGAAATACTTGACTGGACTGAACTTCTGGTAAAAAGAGAGACGGAGGAAGGTAAATCATTATACCTTTTCAGTGAGGACTAAAACTGTTTTAGCAATGTTAGTTTTTTTAATGCATCTAACAGCCATCAGAGTGGATTTAAAATAAATAAAATTAAGATATATGGTTTGAATAAACAATATACATGAACCATTTATGATATCTATATATTTTTTTGTTTATTTATTGTATAGTTGCCACACTTACATGTCTTAGAAATTCAAGATATTTTAAAATAAGACAAGGATAAGCCAATAAAAACATGATGCTGTTTCTAGATGATAATTTCACTTCACAAGGTTAAAAACCTCTACAGTGCTATATGATCCTATGTGCAAAAATAATTTCCCCACCCAGAAACTTTAGTTGCCAGTTCTGCTGGTTGGTTTAGCTTGGTTACTGTGGCTTTATGGGTGGGAAAACAGTTCAGCTTCTCTGTGGTGCTGTAACAACATGGGCAAAGAAGGTGGGGCAAAATTCTGGCTGTGTGAAAGATGGCAACTGACAATCATCACCCCCATGGAGACAGACGCAATGAGCAGGCGGTAGACATGAGTAAACAGCGTCCTCCAGCGGATGACCATGAAACAAACGCATAGAGTCGTTGAGTCTGTGTACCTTATCTATATATGGATCAGAATGTGTAAGATTCTGTTAGGATTTTAAAAACTTTAGATTACTGTATTGCAATTCCTAAAGATCGGGTAGTGTTTCTTTTCTTTGTCCAAATGTTTTCAAAAGCAAACAAAAGAAAACCCTGCATATCTACAAGGCATGGAAAGCACAACTCTGCATGCAGTTGGGATGTCCTTCATTCTGAATCACTGATTGCTGTTATCTTCATTATTTCATTTCAATGATGCTGGTGCGTAGAAGTATTACTATTAATGGCCTCTACAATATATAACCCAAAAATAACCAATTATTAATGTGGATTTAGATTAGTCGTAAGCAGTTTTGGTGTTACACATATACATTCTGTACGTTGATGATGAAAACATTTTGTAAGATACTCACTTGCTGTGCCAGTTTATACAACATTCGTGAACTAACAGCTGTAGTATGAGTTCGAAGTATATTCTTCTGAGCTTCTTCAATCTTCCACTCATATTTGTACCTAAAGCAGGAAAATTCATAGAATAATGCATCTAGTAATTTAAACTATAATGTAACCCTGTTGGCTCAACAGCGTTTGGAAATAACACAGGGACCACCTTTTCTCACATCAATCTCAAGTGGAACTGAACCCTGCAACATGACAATGACAAAAACCATATCGATAAATCAACCAAAGACTGGTTGAATCAGGCCATCCCTCAATCCCAGTGAGATTCTGTGTGGTAACTTGAAACAGACTTTACTAGTAAGAAACACCTCAATTGTCTGAAGGAATTCTGCATTAAGCGTGGGAAACTCCTCAGACTGATGTCTGATGATGACAGATAGCTATAAGAAGCACCTCATTGAAGGTATTTCAGAGTATATTGTAGGTTGTACTTCTTGCAAAATGTATACACTCACCGGCCAATTTATTAGGTACACCTGTCCAACTGCTCGTTAACACTTAATTTCTAATCAGCCAATCACATGGCGGCAACTCAGTGCATTTAGGCATGTAGACATGGTCAAGACAATCTCCTGCAGTTCAAACCGAGCATCAGTATGGACAAGAAAGGTGATTTGAGTGACTTTGAACGTGGCATGGTTGTTGGTGCCAGAAGGGCTGGTCTGAGTATTTCAGAAACTGCTGGGATTTTCACGCACAACCATCTCTAGGGTTTACAGAGAATGGTCCGAAAAAGAAAAATATCCAGTGAGCGGCAGTTCTGTGGGCGGAAATGCCTTGTTGATGCCAGAGGTCAGAGGAGAATTGCCAGACTGGTTCGAGCTGATAGAAAGGCAACAGGGACTCAAATAACCACCCGTTACAACCAAGGTAGGCAGAAGAGCATCTCTGAACGCACAGTACGTCGAACTTTGAGGCAGATGGGCTACAGCAGCAGAAGACCACACCGGGTGCCACTCCTTTCAGCTAAGAACAGGAAACTGAGGCTACAGTTTGCACAAGCTCATCGAAATTGGTTCATACAGGAGTATGATTATGATACTTTCCTTTTTTAAAAAAGGATCTGAGCCATACTGAGCATTAGGACCTGCAGCACTAAAGAAGCCTATATCTCACCCTTGTGAACCACAACCTCCTTCTGTGTGGACCATTTTCACTCTCTCTAGGTAGTCCTGGGGGAATTCGTAGGAGAGTGCTGGGTCTGAAAATAGGTTTTGGGGAAAAAAACTTTCATAATGTACACCATTATACAACTAGAGCAGTAACTGGAAAAAGCAAGAAACACACCAGACAAGAAGAAGGTATCATGCTGGTCTCTAGCTGGGTGCTGCTGGGGCTGAAACAGCGAGTCAAAGTTCCAGAATGAACTCTCAATAAAATTGTTGGTCGGCATCTCTGTGAAACTTAAAAAGCAAACAGTTTACATGTCAATAGAGTGTAACATAAACAATATTTTGTAATCTAGTGTAAACTAGATCTTTGAAAATATTAGTACACAAATGTACTAAAAGGAATTTCTTCAAATTAAACTAACACAACAAAATAATGAATTTGGAGATTTAATCATTAGTATCAAACTATTTAATTCAAATTCAAGTGTCATAAGCATTTTCAACATTTTCCTCAACCAGGGCTTTGACTATGAGACATTTAAATATGCAACAAAATAAGAAACAAGTAAATAAAAATAAGAAACAAGTATATAACAAGACACAAGCAATAACAAGTTAATTTGTGACACCAATATAGATGGATTCACAGTTCTTCAGCACAATTAAATATTACTTTGCCAATAATTTGTTTTTTAGTTGAATGTTTGCAATGTGACAGAAGTATTTACCTAGATCTAACTCTAAGATGGGAAACTACAACTTTTAGCTGCCTCTGAAGAGGGACAACTGTACTGTGATTAAATGGCCTAGTTACACAATTACTATAACATGAACTATGCAAGGGAATTGTTGTAATAGCTACAAGTACTCACCCCATTTCCAGGAAGATCTGCCTGAACTCTGTTCTCACTTTCATTAGTGGATGGAGATGGCCACAATCAGGGGCCACGCCACAGGCAGTAAAATTATATGGTTTAAACTTCTTGCCTTTCCAGCTACCACTTTAACAAAAAATAGAAAGTGTTAGAGTAAAACATTCAAAAGCAAACTACATCAATAATTTCTG
>CAJVRN010000115.1:402500-612500 GCA_911728415.1 Lagocephalus sceleratus
CCGCCACCCTGTGAGTTGTAGTTGGGCTGATTGCTGAAACCTACAAAGTTTCAAGTAAAACAAATGTTAGTAACACTAACACTGTCAACATGCAGATAGAGACACAATATTCTTTTGTTATTATTCAATATGTATACCATATTTTTTGGGCTAAAACCTATAAGGCCACAGATAGAGGAACAAGCTCACAAATGGGTTCTTGAACAATGTGCTGCCAGAAGAGGCTTATCAATGGTATTGTTATGTCTCCACGCCCAGGTAGTTACCAAGGCAATGAATATAATTGACTGTTTATTTGTCAAAACAAAAAAAATACTACAAACAGGGCTTCTGAAATGTATTTTTTCCACTTGAAGAGCCATTTACCAAGGAATATAAAACTTTGATGGCACATCACAGAGATCCAGGTACTTTCCTTGAATTTCAAGTCACAGAGATTGAGAGATAGATGAGAGATACAGACAGATGGAGAGATTGACAGATAGGTACATACAGACACAAAGGACAAGGGAGGAAAGGTTCTACTAGGTATCTACTATCTATTTCTTGGGTGGAAATATGGTTGTCCCTGGAAAAGTTGGCAGACTTCTCTGTCTGTTTAGGTACACACATAAAATGTAACATGACAGATGTCTGTGAAGGTTCTCAGTCATCCAGGTAACTGTACTGGTTGAGTTTTACAAAGACATTTCGCCTCTCATCCAAGAAGCTTCATCAGTTCTAACCGACTGTTGGGAGTCCCAGTTCTGGTATTCAGGATGAGTGCTGAGCGTGTTTACCTCCATATTTAAACTCTCAACATTCACTTGTAATTTGCCCAGATACTTGGATTTTGCCATCACCCCTAAAAAATCTTTCCTGAATAACTAGAGACCAATTGCACTTGCCTCCACTGTTGATGTGCCCTGAAAATTGAAAAAACCTATTTGCAACTTTGCATATAGAGCCAGTAGCTTTTAACACAGCTCTCCATATTGCATTAACATACCTGGCTAGTGTCAGATTGTAAGCCAAAACATCTCTGTCATAAGTTGTTACAATGCAGATGGATGACATTCTTCACTGCACTAGACAGCATAAACTGCATTACTGTACAGGTGCACATTTTTTACTGTTCAGTGTAGTGCAGATGTATGCAAAATGTATACCCATTTATACATACAGAAAAAGGGACACTCTTCAAAGCAGTGTCCATCCTAGGTCAGAGAAGTAAGACTGTTTGAAAGATGAATAAAAGTAACCAGTTAAACTTGAAAGTCCAACACTGAACAGAAGAAACTTATGAGACTAGTTGTAAGCCATTTACAATGCTGTCTTGGGATTCCTCTCTAGAAAATTAAACAGCTGTACACAGCCAACAGCACATGAGGAACAGGAGGGTAAACACACCTTTAATGATGCATATGACCACCCACCAACACTAATAACAGCACTCAGTAAACCAGCAAGTCCTGTAAAAATCAAACATTCCCACTGGTGAGAACTGAAGACTCTTAGATGAAGGAAAATGTCATCAAAATTTCTTTGATCCATGTTGGTGAGAACTTTCACGAACACATGTAGTTAATTTTCATGGTAGAGAATGTGTAATGGCAATAAAAGCATTTTAAATTTTACAGTAGTGGACAATAACCAGGTTCAGCTTAATTGTACAATAAAAGTAGAAGTGGCAGTGATTAATGTAACAATTGAAAATGATAGTAGCAAAACCTATGGAGGGACTAAAGGAGGAACAACTCAAGAGGCGAGAGAAGGCCTCAGTATTGCTAGTGATGATTGTTGCACCTCAGGCTATGACACCATATTGCAACTATGGGACCAAAAACTTAGATCTCTGCTCAGAAAAGCACAAGCCAAAAACAACTCACCTTCATAGCTGTATTCTTGGCTTCCTCCAGCACCCCCTGTCACCTGGCTTGGGTAGGCTGTGTTGCAGGAGTATGGGCTTGTACCCCCCTGGTTCTGGTTGAAATTTCTCTTTCCCTGCCCATAGACCTGGCCATATTGGTTATATGAGGCATGCCCTAACACACTGCTAGAAAGGTAACTCCCTGTAGATGCACTGTTTGATCCTAGTGAACCTTGAAAAAGAGGCTTTCCTCCTTTATGGATGGGGGGCTTCTTTTTAGGAGCTTTGGCTGCAGATGTGGGAGTACAGTATCCATCACCTTGGTAGAATGAACCACAGGATCCCTCAGCTGATCCAGGGGCTGATGGGCTTTTGGCTAGCCCACCTTCTCCATTTTTACCATCATAGTTGTAGTAATCTGAGAAATGAATGCATGGTACAGTCTTAAACTGGGCATGATGATGATGACTACTACTGCAGTGAAGGCTATTATTCCTTTTATTTAACAAACAAAAATCCAGAATTCCTGTTAATATTCAAACACATGGAATATTGCAATCAATAAATTAGAATAGCTCCTCATGCATTCAGCAGACACAAAGTGCAGAATTAACAATAAGATAGACTGAACACAAACTACTGTGTTAGAAGCTTCCAAAAGGAAGCATTTTTGCAGAGTTCCTGAAAGAAAGCCCTATTTCCCACAAAAGAGTTATACAGTGGTTTATGGCAGTGGGCTTCCTAGGTCTTCAGGTACATCCACAGAAATTTGGAAATATTAATGGGATATTTACACAATATATGAACTAGCTGTCGTAAGAGGACAGAGGGGTTCTTATTCCTCAAGGTGTGCACTTGGAGATGAAGATCATGATGTTGCTGGGACACAACTAGTGTTTTGTCCATTTTATCCTCTCTATGGAAGTGTTTGTATTTTTCCTAACACCTGGGAGAAGATCTATGTTGCAAACTCATGGTAGCCACAGAAGTCTGACACAAAGTCACCTAAAGAGTGAGACAGGGCAGAGAAGGAAAAAAAATTACATTTGGATTATTGATGCCATAAATATGGCAGCTAAATGTATTAGCTAATCAAATTGAATTTAAATGGAAATGTTTTTTTTTCTTTTAGATTTCTCTGCTCCTGTCACACTCAGGTAGGTCAGTCGACAGAATAGGCTGCCAAAGAGGAAAATGGTAGTGTTGAATAAGGGAAGTGCTTGACAAAAAAACTGATTCAATCCTGTGGCTTTAAAGCAGAGAAATGTAAAATCAGCAAACTGGGATCATCCTAATATCTTATTCTGCTTCAGGATATTTTCAAAACACATTTTATAGGTGTGGACAGATTTGATGAATCAAATATGAATGAAAGTACACTATAACTGGTGAAATAAATACTTACTGTATCCAGTGTTAACATTGTTGCTATAACCATATGTTCCATATCCACCTGCAAAAACGAAATATTAGATATATTCCCTGGATACCCTGTCTTTCTAAATATAATCAATCTACTGGTAGTACCTCCTTGGCCATTATGGAATGCCCTGCCTCTTCCACGTCCTCGCCCACCTCGCCCTCTGCATTGTGCAGAACCTGAATCTCCAACCCCTGGAGTCTCCATCATGCTAAAGCCTGGAGAATGCTGTTGTGGAAACAAAGATTTTTCAACATCTTATCAAAAGTGCACTGGTGCTCAGCACCACTGATTTTTTTTTACGGATATTGTACTTAAAAAAACATAAAAACCCATAACAGAGATATGATATTAAGCAAGCTACAATGGAACACATAAAAGGTGATGCTAATACTAGTCATAAATAAACTTATAAATGTCCTTCCATTCTGCCTCAGCAGTTAAATGTACTCTCTATACAGGGGGAGACTACAGAGGACAGTCAAAGCAGCGCAGAGGATTGTCGGCTGCCCTCTCCCCTCCCTGTCGGACCTCTACAACTCCCGGTGCGTCAGCAGAGCTCAGCGGATCATTAAGGACAACTCACACCCCGCCTCCCAGATGTTTGAACTGCTACCTTCTGGGAGGCGCTACAAAACCTTAAAATCAAGGACAAATAGGCTCAGAAACAGTTTCTTCTGCAGAGCCATCTCCACCCTGAACTCAACCCACACTGTTTTTGATAGATAGCACTGTTTTTCTTGATAGATAGCACTGAGACCCTGTTACACTGGGTACCCACACAATGTGCAAGAATCATGTGCAATAATTTTCTCTACGTGTTCTCTACAATATGTGTGCAATTTAACTAGGTGCAATTCAACCAAGTGCAATCACCCATGTATATATAACCACCCTATGCACATACGCACCTTACCTCGAATGTACTTGTCATACCTCGAATGTACTTTTCATACCTTTTTTTCTACTTACCACTGTGCCTTGAATTTATCATTGTACTTACTTCCTGTGCGCTGTATTGAGGAGATGCTCCAATTTCATTTTACACTGGATGTTCAATGACAATAAAGGGCATTCTATTCTATTCTATACATAAAAAACAAAATTTCTTCCATTCCATTGTTGATCCATTTCACTATACAGTATGACTTTATGTCAAGTTAGTTTGATGTGTGTTAAATTCCATTTCTTTACTCCATCTCCTTTATTCAGGTGTTCTGAGTGCTCACCATGAGTGGTCCCTTTTTCTTTTTAGACGAGTCAGACAGAAATCCCTCACTGGAGAGCCACTCCAAAGCAGCTAAGGCAGCATAAGCTTTGGCGACCTTCTTATTAGACCCACTGCCCTGAAACTTCTGAGTGTCTATATCCACTTCCATTACAAAGCGTTTGTCATGGCTGCCACCAGTCTCTGAAATTAGCTCGTATTTGAGGCCACGTCGTTTCTCATTCAGCTCCATCACAGGGTTTTTACCATTTTTAGTCAAGATTGGACCCTGCTGTCGGACAGTCTAAAAGAAAAAAATTCAAATTGGTTAAAAATCCCTCAAGATCATCTTCACTTATTGTCAGAGTAACTCATGTAGAGTTTACTGATGTCAATAGATTGATACACAATCTCAAGAAGACAAATGTAATATTATTTAATAATCAAATGAAAAAAGCTAAAACACTTTGAAAATCATCAGTCGCCATCAAACCCATTATTTATAAAATATAAGGTATTGAAATTTCATGATTAGTTGATTTTAAAAAATTACAATGGACAAAGCAAACTAAAATGTCTTACCAATAAATATTCAAAAAGTTTGAAAAAACTATAAGTAATTATAGTTTAAAAGGAATAGAAGTCTTCAAAAAAAAAAAACTAGATTTAGAACCGAAGTGATGGAACAAAGTATTGTAGTGAAAAGTGTTTCACTACAGTTATGATAAACCTCAAAGAAACAAAAGAATCAAGGGCAATTGTTATATTTGAAAAATTCATACATTTCAAGTGTATTCAATAATTTTGAAATGGTAACTTAAGGTCTATGACAAAAAGTCAAGAAATTTAAAAAAATGAAAGTTTGTGCCAATTTATTCTCATTGAGATGCTGGAAGGAAATTTGGAATGTGAAATGTGGAAATCATACTTAGATAAGGTATATCCTTCTCTCTGATCCTTTTCATTCAACATATGTCTTTTCCCCTTTTTATGTAAATAAGTAAATTTCACTTAAAAGAGAGCGAGAGACAGAGAGGTTTACAAAGTGTTACCTCTGTGGCATCAGGGGTCTCTACACTGGTTGGTACTGAGGTGGCAGAAGTTGTTTCAACCGGTGTGACAACAGTCTTTAATTCTTCTAAAGGGACTGCTATGACTACATCTTCTGACTTTATTGGTTCAGTCTTCACTTCAACTCCTGTGGCAAGGCCCATGTCCTGAAGAACCTATAGTTAATCCACAAAAATAATATGTCAAAACAAACAATAAATAAAAGGCCACATCCAGACTCCAGGGGCTTCATTTCGCACACTCAAAATCGAAACGGTGCATACACCAAAACATGTTCTTCAGATCAATCAAACAGCATGTACACTCAACTGTCCACAATTCTCATTGATGTACATGAGGATGCATTGAGGACATGAATACGGCTCATACTTTGCCCCCTACACGCCTATAAACAAACACATACGGTCAATGCAAATTAACTCTAAATATAAATTAGCCATGGGCTCAGTGGAACATATGGAGACAATGCAGGGAAAACGAGGAAAAAAGAGGAACTTCTCTGAAACTGAGATATACATGCTTGTTGGTGAGGTCCGAGAAAGAAAGTCCTCTTTGCGTCAATTCTATATGATTGTTCACAGTTGTTCCGTGCATCCCATAATTAATTTAGGAAAGATAGATGAACATATTATAATGTTGAACCAAACAACTGCCCCTCTGGAAATAAAACGCACAATGGATGACATAACGTAATCTGTGAACGCGGTATTAGCACTGAGGGAGAGTGCTTGGGGGTCCTCACTGAGACCATGCTGAAGACGCAGAGGGAGACCCTGGATGCTCAGAGGAAAAAGGCAGCTGCAGTCCTGTTGGTCATGCAGCAGCTGCAGCGCCTCAACAAAACCCACAACGGCACAGTTACTTCAAGGTCAACCAGCCAGCCATGAAGCAACTGTGGCATTGAGAAAGGCAATCACAGATCTCACCAAATCACTAAATTAAAAAGGAATGAGTGAATATTGTTGTCAAGTCCACAGGTACACCAAAATAAAAAAAACAATCTTGTTACATTGTGAATCTTTAAGTTTGAGTTGACGCCACTCCATGTACTTAGTAGGTCCAATTGTAGTGAATGGACTAAAAGACTCCCTCCTATACACTATACAGAATGTAGTGCCATTACATGGGTGCATTGATTTGCGCTTGTTCAAACAGGTTAGGAACTGACTCCCAATTAAATGGGCATACAGTCATCAGTCTCTCATTTATTTTAAAGTTATTACAAACACAACACCAATAATTAAATATCCCTCCACTGAGTAACTCAATTGTTGCTGTCCTCCATTTAGAAAATAGGCTGTCTCTTGTGAAAAATGTTTACTACACTGTGAATGTATGTGTATTTGGTGAATGCTGCTCTCACCTTCACAGCTACATGAAGCTTGGCTGTACGTTTCGAAGGGCCTGAAGCTTCAAACACTGTCCCATCCACCTCCACAGACATAGTAAAAACAGGAACATGAACTGGGCCAGTCTGAGATACTAATTTATACTGAAGACCTGGTTTCAGCTGATTGAGTCTCATCAATGCATTCATAGTTTGCGGAAGATCAGCCTTTTCCTCTGGAGCTGATAAAATGAAAACACAATTAAACGCATGCATAAATACACACACACACACACTTACTTCATATAGATGTGGAATCTTCAGACATGAATAAAACTTAAGTACATAATTAAGTATATCAATTAAAATAACTATATTTACATTTTTTTTGCAACTTTTTCTTCTTCTTATTTGGACTCTTGTCATCCAACCCATCTTCCTCCTCAATAGGCCTTTTCATTGAAGGGGTGTATGTTGTGCTGGGTGGAATTTGCACTGAATCAAAGACATATAAATTTACCACAAGGACATGCTATGTACATTTTACAATTCACTAAGATAAAGAGAAATGTTTAGAAACAAACAAAAAACAGCAACTCATCTTGATATAAGTGTCAAGGTTTACCTGTGTACTCAATAGAGGTTTCGTTACGAGGTTTTTTGGGCATCTTAGAAGGAAGGGGATCCATTCCAAGCACTTTGTGAAGTTGTCCAAAAGCTGACAGCCTTAAGGCATGCTAAGCATTCCAGAGACAGGGTTTTGATTTTTTTTTTAGCATTTACCACCATATAAGCAAGCTCTCGTAGGGTTTTATCCAACTCACTTGTGCACTTATTGTAATGTCTTCTCGTTGTTGTAGGTCCAAGTGATCAATGGCATCTATGGCCTCCTTTTCACAGGGGTCAGAGATTCCTGCTCCATCTACAGCACAGATATTTTTCACAATACATTACAAACAACATTATGGACTTAGTAGTAGTAGTAGTAGTAGTAGTAGTAGTAGTAGTAGTAGTAGTAGTAATATTAATACTTAGGAGACATGAGCCTACATAAGTACCTGCCAAAAGAATTCCTGAAGCCAGACATTCCAAAACCCTCCGGAGAGCTTCTCCTGCCCCCATGGGCCGGTTCCCAGTCCCAATGGCTTTCTCGCAGATGAGCTCCAGTGGCTGCAAACCAGACCGTACCAGGACACATCCTTACTTTTATTTGTCACACATTTTAGGTCACTGCCCTAAAAAACAGTAATAATCACTTTACATTTTCCTTTGACAGGTCTATGATATGGTTTAGGTGTTATAATATAATTTACGTGTCACATCTTAAACGTTAAACCTCCATGTTGCTCAGTAGTACTGTCAATATGACTCAATTTTCTGTCAATGCAAAAAAAAGCTAAATTATCAATGCAAATGATTTGAACATACAAACAGACACAGCATAACGATAAACAGACAATGCAAAGGATATTAAATTATACAAGTATTAATGGAGTGTATCTGACCCATCCACGAAGTGGTGCCCATGTTGGGACACGGGCACAAAGGTCCCTTAGGATCCTGATGACAATTACACATGAACGTAGTCCATTGGCTCTGGCCTGGAAAAACAAACAGGGTTGGGACATAACTGAAAATAACTGTTTGTATAAAGAATAACAGGAAACAAAGGGAAAAGAAACAACATACAAAAGAATGCACATGGACTGTATGATACTCTATAATGACAGTGATACTTTCCTGAGCCTATTATAAAATATCATATTTGTCAGGGCAGGGCATTGTTCTGTGTCAATCAAATCTTGAACTCCACTTAAAAAAGATGCATATCAAAAAAATATAGAAGTAGATTAAATTATTTCTTCAAAAAAAGATGTAATATGTCTAGAGCAGTACAGGAGAAAAACTTCTTAAGTTGCAATACTCCTGATTCTGTTCATTTAAAAAAAAGGTACACAAAAGTGTATTTTCAAGTAGTTCAGAATTAGAAACATGTTTGTAAACTATAATACAGTATGTACACATTCATATTAATATACAATGCAAAAACAACAAACAACAAAGGTAATCGCACCTGTGTAATCCACACAGAAAAAAAATTGTGTAATCCACGCAGAATAAAATAATCTAAGAAAGAAAATAATCTAAGAAGGATCAGTGGAGGGCCAAATCATTAACCCACTAATGGCTGATATTAGAATCACTTAAAATCAAAGGGGAAAAATAGATCAGTTTAATCCAATTTGAAATTCCACAAGACAAATAATCTGGTCCAGTTGTGTATATTACCTGCATGTGCATGTATGCATAGTCTACAATGCCTGGAGGGCATGTTTTTGATTAAATGGTCTCCTGGATTTTGGTCTGGGGATCTGCAGGCCACTCAATAGCATGAATAGCTTCATTATTCAGGTGTTGAGACACTACAGCCACATGAGCCTAAACAATGTCATGTTTATGATAAAACTCGGGGAACTCTTTATCAGCACATGGTCTGGTAATGGAGGTTTGTGTGGCCAAATTTAAAGATATGCATCCCCATAGCATTACTGACCAACCACCAAACTGCCATGTTGGTGATGTTACACACAGCAGTGCGAGAGAGTCTCTCACATCTGTGTTATATGGTCACTGTTAACCTGCTCTCATCTGTGAAGAAAACAGACTGCCAAGGTGACTGCCAATTCTAGTGTTCTCTGACATCTTGGGGGTGTAACCACAGACCCCTTAAGACCCCATATTGGGAATTCTCACCACCCACAAGTATGTTTCCAAGTAAAGTATAGTAGCCCACTCAGGCTCTGATGTCTCTCCTCCAGTTTGTCCTTGCACAAAGCCTAGGTAAAATGTTTTTAAGAAACCACAAGAAAATTCAGTTGACCTATTTCAAGCTTGGAAAAAAGCCTCTCTCCTGGCATCTCCTTTTGACTTTGGCACTTTTTGGTTACCAAAAGTGGTCCAATAATGGATGAGCCACAATACATGAGAACTTTGTGTGGGGTATAGAAAGCATCTCAAGCTACCACTAATGGGGAGGACACTAGAAAAAGCAAAACTCAGCTGTCAACTAACTCAGCCAATATTCTGTTGTGATTAAACAACTGCAGCACACACACATTTTCTTCTTACAGCTTTCAGCAGTCTTAAATGCTGCAATGCTGACTCTTAAAGGGAATTGGCAACATCAAATAGTAACCCCATCACTGCCACATGAGTGAAAATCATCCAAAATTAGAGCTCTAGGGTTTAGAGCTTTAGGAAAGAACAGTAGAAAGAATGCAGAAATGAATGGCAATGAGATGCAATTGAATTTAATTATTCAAAATATGGTATGAGTATTTCTTAAATCTTAAATATTTTAAAATAGTTTAAAGATTATAAAGATTATTCATATCTATGGTTTTGAGTCAGTCTGTAATGCAACATTTCAGTAATATCGCTACCACAGTGGCCTTTTTAGTAAACTTTTATACAATATATGATGTGATAAAATAAGTTTTCTATATAACAGTAAACTCAAGTACACTTCAAAGGAGTAGTAAAAAATATACCACATATGAGATGTTCAAATTAAAGAAAAGAACATTCAATATAAAACCACACTTTAAACTAATTCTGTTTAAGAGACAAAGACGAGATCCAAACCTGGAACCACTTTGCGTGGCGAAGAGATGCCAAGGCAGTTAGGCATTTCTGCCTGTCCAGAACATCCAGGGGATCGTTGACTGAAAGCGATTCTATTGGCAGGTGGAATAAGAAGACAAGGTACAGTTTGACCAAGGGGAGTTCTGTCAGACGGCCAAGGGGAACACAAGCAGCCTTCCCAAACCACAGGCAGGAGGAGAAAGAGAAGGGGGAGACATCTCTTTGGCAAGAATATTTTAACCTCCCAGCATAATTGAGCCCACTTCTATCATTAACGTGAAGTGGGTTGTAGCTGTATTTCATTCAATAAAATAAAATTGCGTTCATTATATATTTATTATGGCATTTTATGCCAATTACGGCACACAAGATTTTCCATACCAAATTGGAGAGGAGTGAGCCAATTAACAATAAATTGTTAAGGGGTGCAATGATACCCATAAAACATTTTCTGTACAAGATTTTTTTTTGACTGAACAGATCTAACCAAGTGATCTTCCTTTTAAGTCTGTCAATAGTGAGAATATTTTTATCTATCAAATACATCCACATATATAAACACATATGCTTACAGTCAAGTGACCTGTATTGTATAGCCATTGGTTGTGTCAGCACAAATGTAAAGGAAGTGAAACTGTTAACACATATGTTTTTCAAGTTCCTTATCTATTTGGAGTTTATTTTGGAGTCTTACACCAAAGTTAATAAAAGGATGAAACGTGCAGCAGAATGACAGAAAGACGGAGGGTGTTCCTGAGTGAACTGCTGCTCATTCTCCCTTGCAAGGTTACCCGTGTGTCTGTGTCCTTTGTTAGTTCACTAAGGTATTTTGAGATGGACTGTATCATTTCAACCCTAACACAATACATCAGCAACTGTCCGCAATCTGTGTATAAGCAAATAAAATTCACAATAATTAAGCGTAATGTCTAATATACTAATACTAAATCTACTACATGCACAATAAAAGCATTTGCATTGTGTTGAAATTACTAGGAAGATGCAAAATATCTTAACCATCAAACATATACCATAAACTAAAGGATTTTAGTTTAAATAACTGTATTTATATAGACATTCAGGTTTAGTTTTGCACAGACTTTTTTTAATTGTTTTTGTAGAAATGGTAGAGAATATTACAGTCCTACCAGTCTACCAGTTTTTTCCCATTAATTTATGCTTACACACACAACCCGCAGCCATCAAATGCAAACACAAAAAATAGAAAATACCAGCTATCATTGCACCTCTTCATACTTCATAAAGTGCTTTTGAAGGAGGCAGGATCTATTATAATTTATGCATTACTGACAGGAGGCAAAACCTCCTTCCCCTTTTCCCCTATAGTGGGTGCACTGCAATTTGCCCCTTCCGAGACAGAGAGCGGCCAGTTGGTCAAAGGTCCAGCGTCCCTATAAATTGACAAACTAGAAGGCTTGACAGAGAGAATCAAAATTTGAACCTCAGGTTCACAAGTTATCAAGAGCACAAAAGGTGTGTATCTAAACAAGTCCACACTGCAGCAAAACTGATGGCTTAAACCTTAAAAAGACCCAAGGGTATCAGTGTTAGCTCAGGGATACAGATAATGTCAAGGTTAATCCCCTACGTTAAAAAAAAAAAAAAATCAATCGATCAATCACGATTAAAAGCTCTTAATGCAAAAACACCTAATTCCTCTAACTTCAAACTTTGTTGTATAGTACAGCTGGCTTAATGGCTATGATCCTATGTCATAACCAAGGCTGAACTGAGCAAAGCAAGACATACCTGCATTGTTCCATGTCATAATCTGTGACTGTGAGCCTTCACTGCTTTGTCAGAGACCAAATTGGTCAGTTGTTGTCAAATTTCTTACATGTTTTGCTACTCATTTTTGCTGCAATGCAAACTGTTCATCATGACAAAAACATGCAAACAATGTAGTTTCTTCCATGTTTGGGTAAATTCTCAGTGAGCCTTCATTTTACTAATATTGTTGTTGGGGGAACTGTTTAAAAAAAAAGAAAAAAAAATCTTCAGCAGTCAGCAAACTATCTGCCTCATCGTGTATAGTGCAGAGAACTCCAAAATTTCAATTAAGAAAAAACATTTTTTTTCTTCTTTTTTGGCCCATCAGAGCCATTGAAGGTCCTATATCTGTCTAGGCTGATCATTTGATCACCTGCCTCATCTCCTTGGAGGAGAGTTACCAACAATACATGTGAGGTCCTCATGTGTAAACTTACCCCCAGCAGCAACCTTTTCTACATCTTCACGAACCACAGGGGAGGTCAGGTGAATAGTCAGAGTAAGGGGAGGCTCTTTACTGTTCTTGATTATTATACAAGCTTCGTTTATTTGCGCTGTCACCACATACTTGTCTTCTGTTGCCTAAAGATAAAATATTGAAGACATAAACCACTTTCCTACAAAGTAACTGGATAAAAACAGTTGTAAAAACGAATTTCCTAGGTAACTTTGGGTTTTACATAGCATTCAAGTTAAAAGTCAGAATAGAGTGAAATAACAATATATACGTACAGAATACACACCCACATTTCTATATTACATGTGATACAGTGGTACTCTATTGCATCATAGTTATTGCCACTTATAGCATCCATCCATTAAAAAAAAACAAAAACTCTGATAGTCAATAAAATAATAATAATGCTCAGCTGAGTGGAGAGTTAGCAAAATATTTTTCCAGTCCCAGTATTATTTATCTAAAAAGCCTTCTTAGAACTATGTTTTCATTGACATGCCCCTGATGGAAGAGGACCTGTAGAACACATACAGACATCCAAAAGATATCTGTTGTCCACTGAAAGAACAATGGCTCCAAAGTTTTTAAGTCTGTTCTCATCCAACTTTCTCAAACTCAACAGTGACAAAACTGAGATTCTACTTGTTGGCTCCAAATCTTCTCTGGCCAAACTGACAACCCCACGCTAACCACTGAATTGAACATTATGGAGCACACAACAATATCATCATCATCACCTGCCTGCCTACTTCCAATAATAATCATCTTCACCCCCTCCTCATACCCAAGCTTAACCTATTGTTCTTTGATAGTTCTGATGCTGGAGAATTATGACCCTACTGTCTAAGCACAATGTACCATAAAATATGATGCCTTTAATTTTTTTTTTTTTTTAAAAAAAGAAAGAAAATACAAATTGGCCAGTTAATATGTTAATTTTCACCTTGATTATCCATATTCTCACCTTGAGTTGTGTGGCAAGATTTTCTGACACATTTTTCAGCAGACTGCTAGTAGGCTTGTCCCTGCAGAGAAGAACCAACTCTAGATCCAGGTCCCCTTTCAGCAGTAGGCCCTTGGCAACCAGTCCCACCCTCATTACACCACGCAGAGTACGCGTAGCCTGGTCTTTGTTTTCACTGTCATATGAACAGATGGAGGGAAAAAAAAACTTCAAAAAGTTAAAAACAAACAACTGACTAAAAAAACCTCTTCAGAAATTAACTACACATCTTGTTTATAGATTTATTCAATACTGGATTCATAAAAATGACTAACCTTTCCTTATCATTGTCTGTGATGTCAGACTCAGACTTTGTGCTTCCTTTTTCTTCCTTATCCAGCCAGTCAGACACAGCCTTAAGGGCTCGCTCTGTGTGGGATACCATATTTTGTACATTTTCCAATTCCTCCTGAGTTGGATAGATGACTGAGTGTTTGGCCATAACATGTCGGTCATCATTCATGAAGACACGCATGGAACGATGACGCATTGGTGGAGGCTGGGTGAAAACCGGAAATAAATTATATATTTAAAACTTTATTTGTATTACAATGCAACACAAAGTTCTTAATAAAATAAACATAAAAAACAACAAAAACCCAAAAACCCATGCATTCAAACATACCTAAACAATTATGAATACACGACATATGATGAGACATATAGCTATGATCAACAAGGTCTCGATGAACAGTAAAGTGATCCGGGGAGTACAGTTGTTTTTAATTTACACCAAACCTACACTCCATGTATTGAAGATAGACGGAGCATGCGCGTTGCAAGGAACAAAATATTTGGTAATGCCAGAAGATCACTAGGTTTTAAGAATAGCTAAAAAGTTCTACTTTTTTGAAGAAACATGTTTTTTTCCCCATATATTGTTGTAGAATGGAGAAGACAAAAAAATAATAAAGCTGTACTCTGTGATTAAGTGAACATATTACTTCAGCTCAGTTTTCAAAGTTTTGCCGGTATCTGAAGATTGTTATTTAGCCTTTGCTGATTTTGACTTATCCTAATCCAAAGAGCCTGGATCCAGACCACTGTAACAGTGTCATAGCTAAGGCCCTGCCTTCTGGCTACACCATGCACACGCACAGCAACCATCATTCACTTTTTGATGCTGAGGTGAAAGGTTGTTGCCATTACACCCATAGCAACTTTCACCTCAGCTTACTTACTCTCCTCCTTACATGTATTAACTGCTGTACAGAGGCAAAATGATGCCAATATGCCATTATCTGAATAGATTTAAATATATATATATATATATTAGATACTCGTGATGTATAACTTTTAATCACCTTTATGAAAGGGACAGACAATTTGACATTGAAAAAAAGTAAATCTTTCGATAATTACCATTGGAAATATCAGGTCGACTGCTATATCCAAAGAACACCACCTGTTCACAAAGGATTTCTTTTTACTGGAAATTATTCGTCTATAGGGAAAGAATATGTACATTTTTAGTACAACATATTGGGTGCAAGATCAAATTGTGTTCCATGAGGTTTAATATCTTACATGCAAAACATATACACATGCACTGCAACCTGCCTTTCATGCACACATTCACAATTGTATACCTATTGTACATGCCTATAGATGTATTGTTTTTTGATTGTATATTTTGTAATGTTTATTGAATGCTTCATATGTTTGCTTATTTTTTTGCTAGGGCCTCTGGATGTTGTGCTTCAAAATTTGTTCTCAAACATTTTACGTGGATTAATAAACATTAAATCAAAATAACAGCTATAATGCTAGCATATAGGTGAGGAAATTGAATAGGGGTGAGTGTCATTTGTGTGTCCCCCAAAGCCAAAACTAATGCATTTAGCGTTACATAACAAAAAAACCCCACAGGATTCGAAATTGAATTGCAAGGTGAAACTTTTCTCTGGTTACTTATAACGTATATGTTTGATTATAGTAATACAAAAGCACAGAATGAAAGAGGATGGCTTGTGGTGGTGGTGTATTGAAATAGGTTTTCAAAGAAACCAAAACACTCTGCTGATTGTAATGAGACAGACATGTTTGTTTGTTGTTTTGTTTTTTAACTGAACCCGAAACGCTGCTTAGGGGAACATTTGAATTGTGTTGCTTCTTCTTTGTATATTTTAAAATTAAAACACATGACATTCGCATTGATGCAATCAGAATTTCGGAAATGCTGTAGACAATGGGTTGATAGATAGAAGTTAAAGCGTAGTTAATCCTCATATAATTCCTCAAATCCTTCAGAAAGGCTTGCATAAAAGCGATAGCCAATTGTTTGTAGCTGCGCCGTTACATTTTCCACTCGAAAATACATTTCTTCCAGAAACTACAAACATATTCCACCTAAAACATGACAGATAGCTTGTGGAAACAGACTGATTCTATTTTTATCATTATATGCTATAAAAAACCATGACATTTGCTCAATTGTAGCCACTCTTAGCCGTTAGCTTAGCCAAAGCCGCACTCTACTGTGGTGTGTGAAACAAAAATAAATACCTCAGAAGGCCGCTTTACCTAACATTTTAATGCATTATGGGTATGTCTTGCACAATTCTGTTAAAATTGACTTACCGTGTCTTCGTTACTGCACTGTTACGATGCAGAATAAGCAACGAGTTTCGGCAGCAACAATGCAAATGAAACACTCCCAGCCGGAAAACAGTTTGATCATTGGTCAAAACCTTCACGTGACAAAAAATGGAAAAGACGAGTATTACACAATAGCCTCAGTTTGAGTTTAATTAGTGTTTGATTTTTAATTGGTGCTTCCCGTGTCATAATTGAGCATTCTTTACTGTTACTGTGTTTGTTTTAAGAACATACCGAATTACATTTTGACGTAAATGTGGCATATGATTAGACAATTTATACTTAATGTTCGAGGTGAAAGACTTCTATTGTCACTCTTGCGCAACACAAAGGTAACAACATGTACTCCAAGAAAGGAGACGCGCGTTTATTTTCTCATGTTTTTTCTTTCTATTTTTTTCTTATCTTTTCCATTTTTCTTTTCTTCTTTTCCAAAATAATGGCGTCGCATCCTACTTGCGTCAGACCTGCGCCCGACTACTGCAGTCTGTTCTACACTTCCATAATAGTACAATTAAAAACCTGGTATATTATGGCGTTATATTTTAGACAAAAGTCGCGCGACCAATAACACATTTGCAGAACCAAATTATTTTATGTCACGCTGGCAGACTTCAACTGCCGCCCGCACTTATTTGAGCTTCGCTATGCAAACATGTTCTGTAAACGAGGCTAGATGTGAGCGAAGACTGTGCCCTTTATATACATTCGATGCGACTCGTGGGGTAGTTTGTGCTCACGAGGTACGGGCGCCACAAATGACGTAATTGCGCACCTGACGCAGATACGTGCGTTGGCAGTTCCTCGGGAATCTAAGACTTGTCAAACTGCGTTTAGTGTCGCTCAATTCGAAGGGAACGACAAAAACAGCAGTTTCTGTTTCTCTTTAAGTGCCTGTGTTACGGTTTGGATATTGTGTTTATAAATCTCAGGTCTTAACAGTCTACCCCACCATAACAGTCTACGTAACAGTATATGCATATCTACAGTATTTGCAAACACTCTTTTAAGCACTTAGTGGAGATAACTGGGGTGTTTCTCTTGCTTGGCTTGCTTTGAGTGCATTTGCTGGAAATTATATTGTCATACATAAAATGGATGGTTTTATGTTGTGTATAGAGGGCATTGTCCCTATTAAAAGGTGATCAGGCAGACGCAGCACCAGAGTAACACAGGCACATGTATTTTGAGAGCTTAGCGAGTGAAGAGTGTGTTTAACTTGTTATTATGGGTTTTACCATTTGTTCCTGTTTTCTCTTAGAAGTTAGGCATGGTAGACTCATTTACCAAGTGTAATAAAGATGAGAGACATTCTTCGACAGAATTGTTGTTTAGACAGTGGTGAGCTCAGGAACCAGCAAAGCTGAAGGGGTTAAACATTCATTAGAAAGCAGGACATCATGCTGGGGGGAGATAAGTCTACTTGCAGGAAGAAGGTGAACTTTTGAACTGGCCATTTGGGAAGACACTGGAGAAGAAGGACTCATACCAACATCAACCGGGATTGGAAGAAGAGGACGACGTCATCCAAGCAGAAGAATTGGATTGGACTGGAGGAGCATTGAATTTTCATCTTTGTTTCTACAAAACACTGGGTCAAGGGATAGTTAGGTTGTCAGACTTCATGCCCTGGCAATTAACTCTGTTATTGTAGGGTTATGAACTGGCCCGGAGCTCTGTAATATTTGTATCTTGAATTGGTTCTATTGCTAAATACATTTTGAAATTGGCATTTATCTTCTTGAGGTCTTCATTCAAATAACACGCAGATTGGCAATGACATATGAGAGGTATTGCAATCCAACAATTTGGTGACCCTGATGTGGTAAAGACCGAGAAGTCATCTGAGGCAAAGAATTAAACAACGGTCACTTCAGAGGACAACTGATGACAAAGGGATCCCTAATAAAGAGGTAAGCAGACACCTGTTTAATCAAAGCTCTGCACATTGGCAATTTCCAAAAAAATGTGTCGTCACTGTCAATTGAGGTGTCCTACTTATAAATTCCAGATACAAATATAGTAAATAGGGAAAGACTGCAGCAAGTACGGTTAGAGTCCTTCAGTAAAGAGTGCGGTTAGAGTCCGTCAGTAAAAGGTAATGGTTCGGGCCGTCAATAAACGAGAATGGTTCGAGGCCGTCAATACAAAAATTTGATGGTTTGAGTCCGTAAAAAGGTAAGGGTTCGAGGCCGTCAATAAATAAGTAAAATTGAATGGATAGAATCCGTAAGTATAGTTAGAGTCCGTAAATTTGAGCAGTTAGAGTAAACCAGAAGTAGTACTGTGTTGTATTGCATAGATAGTATAGTTTATTGTATATGAAAAAGAATTGGGTTGGGGCTCGGAGCGCAGTTGACAGGACGGACACTCCCGACTCCCAAAATTGGTGTTTTTGTGTGGGTTGGAAAAGTGCCAGAGTGAACGTGAATTAAAAGGCTCTTTGTCCTTGGGAATTAACCCCCAGAGTGGAACCGGATCAACGAAGTTTGATCTAGAAGCTTGTTTCACTGAGGCATTGAGTTGACCGTCAGAGTCATTCACATTCAATCTCATTTGGTAGCATAGTTAACTATGCTAAGATGGAACTGGAATTTGGTAAAGCGTGTTGGGATCAGGGAGAAAGTTCTTCCTATCCTCAGTTTGTGGAAGAACAGTGGAAGTGGACTCTTGATCAGGTTGTGAGTGGCATGAAAAAAGAGGACAGGGAAAGAGAATTGGATGCAATAAAAAAGTTGTGTAAGGAAGCTCAGAAGCAAAAGAAACTTCCCCCTCCACAGGTGAAGGTTAATTTAGTTGGAGCATTGTGTAAGTGGGAGTCAGAAATTCACACCAAATTACAGGATCATCTTGATAATCCAAAATTAGGTCATATAGCAGGAAAATCATGGCAAAAACAGGGTAAGGAGTTAGAAGATAAGTGTCGAAGGATACATCTTGGCTGTGGCATGTGCAGCAGTGCACAATTGCAGATCTAAGGGGGTTACACGGGTGCCTAATGTCAAGAAGCCTCCATTAGGAGATCCAAACCATACACTGACACTTAACACCAGTCTTTATCCATCATTACCTACTACCCCTTCCCCACCCCCATATCAATTGCCAATTTTGACTATTAGTAGTGGTCAGTTAGATGTGGACAGTGATGAAGAACTGCAGGAATTACGTGAGACAGTGTGGGAACTTAGGAGACAGGTTAGCAGGATTAAGCAGGGACAGGAAGAGGTTGGAGATAAGTTAGGAAAAAATGAATGTAGAGAGGAAGGTCAGGTGGTTTGCCCTAAAATCTCCCAACAAACTATACTAAAAAAAAAAACAGGATTGACAAAAATCTACATCAAACATCTTTAAAACATCTAGCAATCAAATAAAACAAGTAAAGAGAATTGATCCTTCAGGAGGATTTTCTAGGGCTGAGCGCCAGGAGGAGAAGGCAAGATTGATTTATGGCAGTAATAAAGAGGAGGTGGTGACAGTGTAGGAACAGCTCCTAAAGATGCAGTTAGAAGAGGCACGGAAAAAGCTTAGTGATAAACGAAAGGAAGAGACAGATGGTTCAGCAGTTTCCTTGGCAGGTGCAGCCAGATCCGTTAGGTCCGCAGCAAGATTTTGTTCTTACAAACCCATATTGGGTTAGTACCAGACAATGTGTGGGAGACACGGCGGGCAGGGATACGGCTTGATAGGTAGGTACTCTGGCCGAAATCAGTGTCACGCCTGCAAAGGGTATGGTCATTGGAAAAGGAACTGTCCATATCGCAACTACCTAGATGTACCAGGTGGTGTTCCAACATTCGGACCTGGCCCAAACACTCCTTTCTTCCCCCGATCTAACAGAGGAAGCAGAGGAAGGGGGAGAACTCAATATCATGCTCCAAATCCTGAGGTTGCTCCACAAGGTCAATTTCCAATGAGAAACGGGTCCTATGATGAATTGCAGTGATGGGGCCCAGGGACCCCTGCAGACGAGGCACTGGCAGATCCCCTCGTCCGCATGACGGTGCAGGAAAGAGGACATTCTTTCTTGGTTGACTCAGGAGCCCGCTATTCCACTATCTCATGGAATTTATCACCAGAGCTGATCTCATCTGACACCATCGAACTTGTGAGGTTCTCAGGGAGACCAGAGAGACTGCCATTTTCTGCGCCACTAGTGACGTATTTTGCTGGACAGACTGTATTGCACCCCTTTGTGATTTCAGCACATTGCCCTATCAATCTGTTGGGACGAGGTCTCCTTGTGAGGACAGGAGCAGCTATTCTGTGTGGAGACAAAGGTCTGGTGGTGAAATTTCCTAATGGACTGAAACTGAACTGCTGTGGTTCACGCCAAGGTGCGAAGGGACAAATGCTGATTAGTCCGACACCCTCTCCAGAACAGGGGGAGTGGGCAGACATTTATTGGGGAGAACTTGAGCTGGAGACCTCACCTAGTGTCGGTGTTGTGGCACTGTTTCAGAGCTGGAGGCCCTGGTTGTCGATGCTAAGTCCTTTTGCCCCACCAGTTGATCCCTATCAGGTCACTTTATTTTACAACCGTGAGAATAATGAGGTGTATCAGGATGCGTTTAGAGTAAAGTTATAGGGAAATTTCTGGATGATTACATCACTGTGTTTGTTTGTTGTGCCTGAGGGTGTGGCTGCGCAGGTTGACCTTACTGCTGAACAAAATGAGTGGTATGGGATGGCCGAGGAAGCGTGTCCCCACGTTACCCTTGCCATCCATGCTGAACATCAGGCAAAGGACCGTGGTCCTATGATAAAAAGGTTAAAGGGTGCCACAGATTGGACCTCGACTCAGATTCCTGGCTTGTTACATTTTCTTTCAGAAAAGAGTTATAAGATAATGCAGACAACCACTAATTCAGTAATTTTAGAACATCGACAAATTCAGAGGTTTCATGGGAGAGGGTGAATCACACAGATGTGAGGAGAAAGTGAAGAGAGATGAAAAAGTTAGTAGATCTTAAGGTGGAGCCGTTAAAGGATCCAGATGAAATACTGTTCACAGACGGCTGTTGTTTCAGACACCCACAAGAGGGGCTGAAAGCTGCCTATGCAATAGTTAGAATGTCCGAAGAGGGTTTTGAGGAAGTTGAAACAGGAAAGATAACAGGTAAGTCAGCACAACTTGCAGAATTGAAAGCAGTTATTAGGGCGTTGAAATATCAAAGGGAAAGAAAGTCACTATCTACACAGATTCAGCATATATAGTGGGAGCCATACAGTTAGAACTTTGTCAATGGCTGCAGACAGGGTTTAACACAGCATCAGGCTCTCCTATAAAACATGAAGCAGAGATGAGGCAATTGGCACAGGCACTCATGGAACCAGAAGAGGTCGCAGTTGTAAAGTGCAAAGGTCACAGCAAGGAGAAGTCTTTAGAGGGAAAAGGTAATGAGGCGGCAGATCAGGCAGCAAAGAATGCGGCAAGTTATAAACCAAGTTACAATTTATTGTTAGATAAAACAGTTCATGAGATCCTTCCAAGATACGACAGGGAAAGACTTGGTTGTGATCAAGATGAAGCTTCTCCACATGAAAAAACAGTTTGGAAGGAAAGGGGGGCTGTGAAAGTTGAAGGAATTTGGCGGGGCCCAGACGGAAGATCTTCTCCCGTTCTCCCGCCCGGTCTGGTAGCCCACGGCCTGACACACTGCAGGAAACCACAAATGATGCGGTATTTAACATATTGGTGGCATCCATTCTTGCCAGCCATTGCAGAAAATTATATCAGAGAATGTTCAATATGCACACACTTTAATGTAAAGTCAACAATTCGACCACATGAGGGAAAGTTTCCAGTTGCCCCTATGGCAGGGCAAGAAATAATTATAGATTTAACTGACATGACAGATAGAGTTAATGGGTTCCGATACCTCTTGGTGGCAGTGGAGGCATACAGTGGCTGCCCAGAGGCGGTTCGCGTAAAAGTTGAAGACGCAAAAAGTGTTATTAAATTTTTTGTTACAGTACAGAAGGGACTGGACCCAAACGCAGGACACGGCAGGATTTGGGAAACCGCACAGTGATTTATTACAGTTTCACAAAGATCAAAAAAGGTTTCTCACAGGTCTCGGGAACAAACGGTCTAACAGGACACAATAATCCAACATCTGGCCGGGAGCCAGTGAGGTCCTTAAATGGACCACCAAATCACTGATTGGGAGCAGGTGTGCGGGGACCGGCCAGGGCTGTCAGTTGCTAGCGCCCCAAAGTGGAGGGAGCTGGAACCCACACCCCGCCAGCTCCCAACATTTTTGATTAATCAATATATTTATGGTTTCCCAAAATGAATTAGATCTGACAATGGAACGCATTTCAAGAACAAAGATTTACAGGAAGTAGAGAAGGCACTAGGCCTTAAACATGCATCTGGCACCGGCTATCATCCACAATCACAAGGGAAGGTAGAAAGAATGAATCGAACACTGAAGAGCAAAATTGGCAAGATATGTGCTCACAGTGGAATGAAGTGGACACAGGCACTTCCAATAGCCTTGATGTCAGTAAGGAGCTCTGTTAGCTCCCAGACAGGATTCACCCCCTTTGCGCTCGAGAGGAGTGTTCCCTTTCCGGGACTAGGAGCGGAGAATCCATTGGCTAGTCCAGCAGCGTTTCTGAAGTATAAGCCTTATTTTGATCAACTGAAAGCGACTCTCTCAGTTTTCTCCCAACAGGTCACTTCTACATTTACATCTACTGAGGACCCAGGAATTCCACACACAGCTGAGTGGGTCCTCCTGAGAGTCATCAAGCGAAAGTGGTCAGAGGCAAGGTGGACTGGTCCCTTTGAAGTGGCAGAGTGGACTTCACATGCTGTCCGCCTTAAAGGTGACACCTGGTATCACTGGACTCAGTGTACCCCAGCAGATAACCCACAAAGAACACTTGGACAGATCCAGGAACATCTAAAGGAGACGGCGCAATGATTAGGATTCTAATTTTGTGTGATTGCTGTTGTATTCCTTGTATTCGTTCTTTATGTAATTGTGTAATCATCACTGCAATTGAAGAAAAGCGACCTCCTCCTTATCAGATGGCGCAAATTCGAAGGGAAACCCTTCCTTTGATGGGTGCGAGCGAGGGAGAGATTTAAGGGAGCTGTCAATGAATTGTAAGTTTGGCGTAGCATAGGCTAGGCCAAAAAGGGGAATTGAAGAGTGCGTTTAACTTGTTATTATGGGTTTTACCATTTGTTCCTGTTTTCTCTTAGAAGTTAGGCATGGTAGACTCATTTACCAAGTGTAATAAAGATGAGAGACATTCTTCGACAGAATTGTTGTTTAGACACTGGTGAGCTCAGGAACCAGCAAAGCTGAAGGGGTTAAACATTCATTAGAAAGCGGGGCATCATGCTGGGGGGAGATAAGTCTACTTGCAGGAAGAAGGTGAACTTTTGAACTGGCCATTTGGGAAGACACTGGAGAAGAAGGACTGATACCAACATCAACTGGGATTAGAAGAAGAGGACGACGTCATCCAAGCAGAAGAATTGGATTGGACTGGAGGAGCATTGAATTTGCATCTTTGTTTCTACAAAAGACTGGGTCAAGGGATAGTTAGGTTGTCAGACTTCATGCCCTGGCAATTAACTCTGTTATTGTAGGGTTATGAACTGGCCCAAAGCTCTGTAATATTTGTATCTTGAATTGGTTCTATTGCTAAATACATTTTGAAATTGGCATTTATCTTCTTGAGGTCTTCATTCAAAGAACACACGGATTGGCAATGACATATGAGAGGTATTGCAATCAACATGAGTTAAGTCTACCTATATCATCTGCTCTGCCTTGACATCCCATAGGGTGAGCACAGGGCTCGAAATAGGCGGCACTTGACGCCGGGTCTGTCATAATAATGCCCCCCCCCCCTAGAAATCTCGATCCGCTGATGAAGATGATGGCTTCCAGGGTGAAATAATTAAGTGAAGTACAGGGGGAAAAAAATAGAGAATACAGCAATGACAATATATGTGTTGGAATTAATTACAGCTTTGTTCTGGCAATGATGAGCAAATTATTAGGGTAAAATTACCAGATGTTTCTAGCTTTATTTTCTCATTGTTAAAAATTAAAACAATAAACTTCAGACTAGTTTCACTTATAACACTTATCATGAAGATTTTTGAAGTCTGTTAGAGATACTAAACTAGCAAGGGTGATGCATAACTTTTCCTTTCATTTTTAGCATTAGTACCTGGACAAATCAAAATCTGTTGCAAGAATTTGTTTATTGTTGCTTTGAGACTCTTACAAACAATGAATACATGCTTTTTTTTCCATCACTAGGCATTCAGAATCCTTACTCCAAGTTTATACTCTCTTTTTGTTTTGTTTTTTTAGTTATTAATTTATTAATGAAATTAATTTATTGCACCTGACCTAGTGCTTTCTTAAAAAAGCTTGTTTCCTTTATGCTTGTACTGAAGTGAAGGAGCATATTTGTTAGGCAGAAAACCCTATTCTTAAACACACAAGAGGCAAAAAAAGACAACTCTGTGATAGACCTTGTCTTAAATGTTTATCAAAGACACATACAAAGACATTGACACTAAATGACTTTAATAACCAAATAGAATATTTCAATAACAATAAAACCAGATTTAAAATGAACTCATCTGGAATTTCTTGCTGAAAAAGGCATCAAGTGATACCTGCATAGTGAGAGAGATACCTCTCCATTGTTTTCTATTTTTTGTAATTAATTGATAAGCACTGTTTGAACCGGGTTCGAATCCCGGTTCGGTGGAGGCTGGGGACTTTCTGTATAGAGTTTGCATGTTCTCCCTGTGCCTGCGTGTGTTCTCTCCGGGTACTCCGGCTTCCTCTCACAGTCCAAAGACATGCACAATTGGGGATTGGGTCAATTGATAATTCTAAATTGCCCATAGGTGTAAATGTGAGCGTGAATAGCTGTTTGTCTATATTTGGCCCTTAGATTGACTGTCGTCCAGTCTAGGCTGTACCCTGCCTTCGCCCAATGAGCTGGGATGGGCTCCAGTCCCCTCGCGACCCTCAGTGGAGGAACAAGCTGTTAGAAAGCGAGCGAGCGAGCTATTTTAATGACTGGACATGAGGAAATTATGCCACTTAGGGATCCATTTTCTTTTATTCCTATTGTTATAATTTACATTTTATATACGTATTTTTGGGAGGGTTTGAAGCAGATGACGCTCTCCTCATTTAAGCCAATTTAATGGTGTCCTTCAGTAAGGCACTGCATTAAACACACGCACATTTTTCAGACCCTTGATATCAATGTTATGATCAGTCAACAGTCTTTGGGATGAGGTAAAACCTCTTAAAGTATCTAGTCCAGTTGCCAAACATTGTAAACAATTTTCTGATGCCCCAAAGTCTCAGCTCACAGACTTTCAGAAAATCTGTAAATATAAATATGCAAAATATTTGAAAACTATAACGGTACAAATAATAGTTTGGGTTGTCCTTAAGTGAAAGAGTGCAATCCAAATGTAAAAGCTTGAATACCATCAAATTCATTAGAAATTATTGTTAGCTATGAGATTAGCTATGAGACATTACCATGCTATGGATGCAGATCTTAATCATTCAGACTGAAAAGTTAAGAAACCTTCTAAGCAAACTTCATGTCCATCAAGCCTTTGGTCTATTGCAAACCTCTACAGAAGAAAGACAAATAAGTAAGACTCTTATTTCACAATCTAAGTCCTTATAAGAACAGCTATAGACAGGTTTAGTTGACCTAATAAAGCAGCAGTTATGTAACCCTGCTTCAGTGTGTACCTTTATGCAATATCAGGTCAATCATTAATAACAGTACTTTCCCGTATTCCGTTATCTGTGCATACAAATAATATTGGATCTGAGTGAATAAGCAAACAGGCTCATTGTCTTTCAGCTGTCCTGCAACTTAAATGCAGAAAGTATTCCTTGGTAAAGAAAACCCAAAGTCAAAGCATAATCGTTACAGAGATTATAAAGTGGCTTCAGTCACTCTGAAGCCACAGTGGAGGAGTCAAATTCAGCAGCCATAGGGTGATGATGCAATCATTTTAAGTGTAGTACATTTAATTGGAATATCATCAAAATAGTTGATTTATTTCAGTAATTCAATTCAAAAAGTGAAACCTATATTGTATAGATTCATAAATGCAGACTGATGTTTCAAATATACTATAATAAATATTACTACTATTACTACTACTAATAATAATAATAATGCAGAATATTGCCGTTATACTGCTGTGAAGTAGGGACATACAACACTCAGTACTTTCCCTTTGCATAAATTACTGCAGCAATGTCTTGTGGCATGGAGTCAATCACTCGTATCACTCAATCTCCTGGGAGATGACTGCAGTGACCTTGGATGAGCAGCAGCAGATGCCTTGGATCCCCAAACCATCACTACTGTAGAAACCTTATAGTGGGGCATGGATTCAGTGCATCTGCACTCCATGCTCTGGGACTTTGATTTTTAAATTAAATGCAAAACCTCCTTAAAGAGGTCTTTTCAAGCACTGATCAGAATGAGACAAAGAATGTGGTGGTTGTAGCCTATGTCCTGTACATATTTGTCCATGATGGCTCTTGAAGGACTGACTCCAACTATAGTCCACTTGTTGTGAATTTTACTAGATTTCTAAGGAGTTATGTTTCCCAATCCTCTCTAGGTTGCAGTTATTCCTGTTGCTCAGTAATTTTCTATGATCCCCCCACTTCATTCAACTTTCTATTAATGTGCTTGTGTACAGCCAGCATTTTTAACAACAACCTTTTGTGTCTTACCCTCCTTGTGCAGGGTGTTGATGATCATCCATTGGACAACTGTCAAGTCAGCAGCCTTCCTCAAGTGTGTTGTTGTTGCCTACTGAACCAGACTTCAGACCATTTACTTCACGATATGACACTGTGAGGCTCCAATTTTGAAAATGTAAGCCAAAATCATTAAAATATAAGCAATAAACACTTGAAATATGTCTGTGTGTATTGAATCTTTATAATAGTTTCCCATTTTGAATTGAGTTACAGAAATATTGAGTTACTGAAATTATTCACCGAGATGCACATGTGTTTTATGCTAATAAGTGATTTAGGCCTTATTGGCATAAAAAAATGCATACTTATAAACATGTAAATGTTTTTGTTTTGTAATACACCATGCTGGCTCTCTTAATGCCTTAAATAAGCAGGTTTTTGTTTATAGTCAGTAATTTATTTACATTATGAGTTATTTGTGCTCACATTTCAGATTCATTGTGGTAAATAAATAATTTTTTTTTTTTTTTTAAATCAGCACCCAATGCCAGCAGTATATTATACTTATTTTCCAGTTGGCTGAATAGTAGTACATTCCCTGTTCTGGTGAGGTTACAGTTATTCAGAAATAAAAATGAAAGGAAATATAGCAGACTGATTGTGGACAAGTGGGCTGTCGTCTCACAGCAAGGTTCGAATCCCGGTTGGGATGGAGGCTGGGGGACTTTCTGTGTGGAGTTTGCATGTTCTCCCTGTGCCTGCGTGGGTTCTCTCCGGGTACTCCGGCTTCCTCCCACAGTCCAAAGACATGCCTGATTGGGGTTAGGCTAATTGAAAACTCTAAATTACCCGTAGGTGAGAGTGTGAGAGCGAATGGTTGTCTGTCTCTGTGTTGGCCCTGCGATTGGCTGGCGACCAGTCCAGGGTGTACCCTGCCTCCGCCCATTGCCCTGGGATAGGCTCCAGTCCCCCCGCGACCCTCAGTGGAGGAACAAGCGGTAGAAGATGGATGGATGGATGGAAATATAGCAGACTGATTGTGGACAAGTGGGCGGCACGGTGGTGTGGTGGTTAGCACTGTCGCCTCACAGCAAGGTTCGAATCCCGGTTGGGATGGAGGCTGGGGACTTTCTGTGTGGAGTTTGCATGTTCTCCCTGTGCCTGCGTGGGTTCTCTCCGGGTACTTCGGCTTCCTCCCACAGTCCAAAGACATGCATGATTGGGGTTAGGCTGATTGAATACTCTAAATTACCCCTAGGTGTGAGGTGTGAGAGCGAATGGTTGTTTGTCTCTGTGTTAGCCCTGCTGGCGACCAGTCCAGGGTGTACCCTGCCTCCTCCCATTGCTTTGGGATAGGCTCCAGTCCCCCCGCGACCCTCAAATGAGGAACAAGCGGTAGAAAATGGATGGATGGATGGATTGTGGACATTCACTGATGCTCATTGTGATTTGAAAAACTAATAGTTGCCTATCGGCAACAGTTTCCTACACAGATGGAGTTTGCCATCTACTGTTGTGTTCAAAATAATAGCAGTCCAACATGACTAACCAGATCAATCACTGTTTGGAGTATAAATCATAGTATTACATGGAAAATCATTTACCAGTAGGTGCAGTAGAGTCAGAGAAACCAACAGACCCTCATGATTCATGATATGAATGTTCCCAAGTCTGTGTAATTGAATAGTTAAGAGAAAGGGGCTTGTTCAAAATAAAAACAGTGTGGATTTCAATCAGTGGTCATTCATTATGAGAAGAACAAGGTGTAGCACATGTTGTATAAGCAATTCTCTCTGAAAGCCTAAGAAAGACGGGTCATGCCAGACATTGTTCAGAAGAATGGTGTGCTTTAATTAAACCATTGATTGGAGAGGGGGGAGACATATAAAGAAGTGCTGAAAATGATAGGCTGCTCAGCAAAAAACGATCTCCAATGCTTTAAAACTTGCTTTGAAAGCCAAACCAGAGAGACATGGAAGAAAACAGAATACTACCATTCAAATGGATCAAACAATAGCCAGAATGGCAAAGACTCAGCCAATGATCAGCTCCAAGGAGATCAGAGATGGTCTGAAGTTACCTGTGAGTACTGTGTCAAATAGAAGACGCTTGTGTGAGACAAATCTATCAGCAAGAAGCCCCTGCAAAGTCCCACTGTTAAAAAAAGACCTGTGCTGAAGAGGATACAATTTTCCAAAGAACATAGATGAAAGTAAGATTCTTCTTTTTGTCCAAGGGCCACAGACAGTCTGACAGACACTGCATTCAAGCCACAGAACATTGTGACCATGAAGCATTAGTGCAAGAAGCATGATATGGGGTTGTTTCTCTTACTATGGTGTCAGGCCTATTTATCGCATACCAGGGATCATGGATCAATTTGTTTATATCAAAATATTTGAACAGGTCATGCTGCCTTTTGCTGAAGAGGAAATGCCCTTGAAATGGGTGTTTCAGCAAGACAACGACCCCAAACACACCAGAAAGCGAGCAGCATCTTGGTTCCAGACCAACAAAATTAAGGTTATGGAGTAGCCAGCCCAATCCCCAGACCTTAATCCAATAGAAAACTTGGGGTCAACATCAAAAATGCTGTTTCTGAGGCAAAACCAACAAATGCAGAGGAATTGTGGAAGGTTGTCAAATCACCCTGGCTTAGAATATCTGTTTACAGGTGCCAGAAGTTGGTCAACTCCATGCAGCACAGATGTGAAGCAATTCACAAAAACAGTGGTTATATAACTAAATATTAGTTTAGTGATTCACAGGAATGCTAAATCTTAATGGTTTTTTTTCAGTTTATCGAGTAAATATTTAAGTTTGTAATGACTTGAACAGCCCAATATAATTTTTTCCATTCCATTTCCATTTTCTGTAAAGATATTAAAATATTCCTACTTTTTTCTTCATGTTTTAATTTAAAATATAATGTGAAGTGTTCCCAATGAATGGAAATAAAAAATATAAGGATTTTGATCTTTACTCACATTCTACAAAACATTGCTATTACTGTGAACACAACTGTATGCTTCAACAGACTATTGTCTGATTCGCCATGCAACTTCCCAAATTTAGATCCAAACGAGCAGAGAGGGACAACATTCAATTCTTATGCATTTACAGCCAGTCACTTTCAATTTGATTAGAAAGTCTTTGGTTAGCAAACAGCACACACAACACATTGCTTATACAAAGAATAGTCAGAAAACACACCAAGAGCGAGCAATAAGGAAAAACACACAAGATATTCCAGTTGTCGTGAAGCTTAAGCTTGGCCCTAGAGGCTAAATAACGAGGTATCTTTGCTTACTTTAAATAGACAGCAAACAAATATAGATCACCTTGGCCAAAACAATAGAGTCTATTGTATAGAGTAGAGTCTACTGTATAGAGTAGAGTCGACTGTATCATAACGTCTATTCAATAGACATTATGATACAGTAGTACAAAGTAAAGTAATAAAAGACAAAGCTAGAAATTGTGTATTTGGATGAACCAACCATGGCTTCCCCTGTCTGCTGTGCCTCACCGCTTAGTTACAATTTTCTGGAGGTGCATGGCATGTCTCGACAGCAGTCCCAGAGGGCCCCGAGATGACACAATTCTTAGACAAACTCCTCTGTAAGAAAGAAACTAGACTTTAGTCTGAGCTCCAACTCATCAGGAGGTTCTTAGTGATGTCTTGGTGTTTAAGTTTGGTTGAATGATAAAATCTTAAGATGAGAAAGTGGTACAGACCTGGACATTCAGCTTGAACAAGGCAAATATAAAACACTGACTTCCCCTCACATAAGTGGATACCTCCAACTGTTATCCATCCCAATTCACAGGAGTGTAAAGAGTGCTTGATTTCTAAAAGGTGCTCAGGGGAATCGGCAATTTTTTTTTGAATGATAAAGTGAAATTTAAAAAATAGAAAGGTGCTTAGAGTATAAAGGCACAAAAAATGCAACACAATAAGTAAAATAAGTAAAGGTGATGCTTAATTTTACACTGTTAAGAGGTCCACCAGCCATTCATAAGAGTGAATGGTTGGTGGACACCTCGGTGTGGCCTGGGCTCATTGAGAGGGCAGGTGTGGTGATGGAGGTGGTGGCAAAAGAGGTGGACATGGAAGCTTGGAAAGGGGATGGCTTTCCCTCTGGAAGTCCTAGTTTGGAGGCTGCAGGCTGGCTGTAATTCATCTTGAGGATGTGCTGTTGCAGATGTCTGATCCATTCCTCTTGCACAGACAGTGGACCATGAAACTCCACCTCACAGAACCTGATACAAGTACAATACAAATTAAACACGAACTATTTGATCATAACTGTAGAACCACAATTAAAGTAGCTGACATTATTATTATTATTATTTTGTATATTATCTATTATATTATTCTATTATTCATCTATTGACAGTTCCCAACTGAAACTAAACAAAAATGCATGACATACAGAGATTCATTTCATCGTGGCCAGAAGCTAGAACATATTACTAAAAGCTAAAATAAGGATCATTCTAGTATGCTACCTTTAACATTTATAGAAGACTTTTTCATAGTTTGGACAATATTTGATCGCCGCTCCATACTTAACCACTTATATTAGGCTTCCAAATTAAGTGAACGATCACATTTAGTAAAATATTAAAATGCAATACTTTGAAGTCCATACAGTGTAATCTTTTGGAAACACAAAATATGTCAATATGCTTCAGTTTGATGATCGGGACCACTGCAACCCTATAGAATGTTATAGTTAATTTGGATGGTTGTTATTATCCTGCGATGTTACAATTTGGTCTGATGAGGGACATCATTCCTTTTCATGATATCTTGGTGCATTTAAACTAGGCTATGTGTCTGTGTCAGTTAATTTGCAGCTTGTATGAAGTGCATTGATAATGGAATTTTTACTAAGAGATGAGTACATGCATTACATATAGCAATGCATTACTTTTATTCATAGGTAAAGCTGTAATGTAACAAATTACTAATTAGTAACATTATGACCTAATGACCTAACTACTTTCCAAAGTAAATATACCCAATGTTGCTTCCAGACCAGATTTGGTTTTGTTTGTCTGTATTTTGAGGTGAGCAAAAGTGATGAAGCAATGTATAGAGGTAGCAACACAGAGGTGAGACAAGTGTGTTTGTGAGAAACAGATTACTTATTTCAAATGTAAGTATGTAAATGTTTTGAAAGTTAGTAAATTCTCCTTGAAGTGCTGCTGTCTTGTTTGCCAGTCAGTAATTTCACCACTTGCCTCTTTACTACTACTTTAGTACTACTTTAATATCAACTATATGTGCAGAATATTAGCTAATTTTAAGGAAAAACTAGAAAAAAACATTTTTTGTTGCTTGCTGTTAAAATGCAATTTAGTTGCCCACTTTTACATCAGTAGAATGAGACAAACAGAAATACACAGCCACACTGAGCAGATGGATACATCTATAATTCTAGAGGGGAAAATATAGTTGGGTGAAACCCATGCATACCTGGAAGTCCCTTTATGCCCAATTGTTTAATTTGTTGTTTAATGTTTATTAAATCTGAAAAGGGTACAGTGAATGAACAAAAATGGCAAATATGAAATCAATTACCTCAGTGTACTGACTCACAATTGATTTCAGTGCAAGGAGGTAGCACCATTCCTGGATCTTATTCATATTCCATATAAATGCCATTTGCAAAATGTCTAGAAAAATATGGTTTTATAAAAAATAAAGTAAAAAAAAAAAAAACGGAAAAAAATTAAGAAAAAAAATATGTTTACATAACTATTCATATCCTTCAGATCAGCTGCAATCACTGTGTGTGAGTGTGTGGATGTCTCAATCTGGCTGGGGCATCTATTTCTCTATTCTAAAGCAGCTCACCTGCTCCACACCAACATGTTTAAGAAAAATATCTCCCCACTGTGGATTTCATGCCATACACTGTCCATTTTATGCATTGGCCCTCATATGCCAGGTACAACATGAAGGTGATTTTCTTGACATTGACAAGCAAAGCCAATTCCAGTGATATTCAAATGTTCTCTCATTCTAATGTAATACCTAGGATTCCAATGGCTCTGTTCCTCTCCAAAACAAAAAAGCATCTGTATGTTTATGCATAATAATGTTAAAAGTCCAGTAAATTCAAAAGTAAATTCAAAAGTAAAAAACCTTTGGCTCCATGAGCCATTTCAAGCATTTCCTTGCACTTCCCACAGCTGTCAGAATGTAAAAACAGATGACATCATATGTCATCACAAACAAAACACCTGGTGTACGCCAGCTGTGGCAAACAAAACTTCTATTTCCCTTCACCGCACTTGAATTCAAAAACAGCATTTTTATAAATGAACCTTTTTATGGTCCAGAAATGGCTTTTGGTTGTTGCATTTGCATTTGCACAGGAACTAAGTGGCCTCCCCTTCATAATATTTGCCTCACTCCTTGTGAAAAAGGCACATTTTAAATATTCGCTTCAGTTGAATAATAATGCATGTTTGGTCATAGTATGCTAGTATTTATATGGATGAGTCATTGACTTGACTAACTTGTTTGAGAAATGAAAATGGCAACTCGATATCACCTGCAACCTTTACTCTGGAGGAGAAGGGGTATCACACTGTACAGTATTTTGTATATAATTACAGTGACACTCTTGGCCACAAACTTTATGTCATTTTATGTTGGTTGCTTAATTGGGAAGCATTTGCTTTTTGTAATATATAATTTGTATCCTAACAAAGTACTGACAAAAATTAAAAAACAAAATTTTGTTGCCATATTCTTTCACATACTTTTCTTTTACATACAGTTTTACATACTTTTTATCATAATTTCTCTGAATGTTGGAATTGTAGTTGAAATACTGTCGAACCTGGACCTCCTAGACCAGGGGTCGGTAACCCAAAATGTTGAAAGAGCCATATTGGACCAAAAAAACAAAAAACAAATATGTCTGAAGCCGCAAAAAATTAAAAGCCTTATATAAGCCTTATAATGAAGGCAACACATGTTGTATGTATCTATAGTAGCTATATTAGCCTACTATCAAAATGACTAAGTTAACAACAAATACATAATGAGCCTTCATGATTAAATGTTTATTTTTCCTGCAGTGCATCCTGTAGAGAATGACGCACCACATGACTACTCTGTTGTGTGATGCCGCCTCAAGTTTAACTTCATTACAATATTAATGAATTATGTTACACTGCTTTAATGAAATTAAAGAAATGCAATAAAGAAATCAGATTTTTCCTCCTACAGAAACCATATTAAAATAAAAAATATATTTCTCTCTTCATCATTTTCCATTTTCAAACATTTTTGAAAAAGCTTCAGGGAGCCACTAGGGCAACGCTAAAGAGCCGCATGCAGCTCTAGAGCCAACCCCCATCTTAGACACTAAAGATGTTTTACTGCAATCACCTGACAGCCAACTACACTCGGGTGATCGAGTGACACTAATAGTGTCACTGCTGGCAATGACAGCTGGACTGTCCTTGAATAAGGGATTAATATTCAACTTTTAAGAAATTGGTGAAGATAGCACAGTGATGTATTGGGTAGCAGTGTTGCCGCACAGCAAGACGGCCTCGGTTTGGACAAAGGCTGGGGTCTCTCTGTGTAGTTTGCATGTTCTCCCCGTGCCTGCATGGGTTCTCTCTGGGTACTCCGCCTTCCTCCCACAGTCCAAAGACATTCACAATTAGGGAAATAGATTAATTGGTGATTCCAAATTGCCCATAGGTGTGACCATGTGTGTGACTGGTTGTCTGTCTATATGTGTCAGCCCTGCAACTGACTGGGACAGTTGCAGTCCGTACCCCATCTTTGCCCAATGGCAGCTAGGATAGACTCCAGCCCATCCCCCCCTCTCAACCCTCTGTGGAGGACTAAGCGGTAGAAGATGGATGGTCATCATCAATGTAATTTTTATTCACAATGATTGCAGGCATTAAAAACAACAGGAGTAAAACATCCAAGGGGGTGAATACATTATATAGACAATGGAGTAATAAAGTATGTTCACTAAAAACATGTTTGATTCTATTTGTTTGCCCTTCTGTAATATCTCATGTCATGGCCAACTCACATAGTGATACAATGATAAAAATATAATCATTATATTTTGAAGACAATGACATTCCGAAACTTGAAGAGTAAAAAATTTAAAGAAACAGCGATAAGTGAAGAATAAACATGGCAGCCAGATTTAAAACAAATGGGTATTGACTTACCGGCATTTGAGGGTATAAAACTTGCCAACCATTTTGACAAGTGGGTAAGAGGGTGGTTTGGGCACCAGAGCTGGAACAGTGCCACTGCGAGGCATGCGAGCAGGACCACTTTGACTCTCTGTTCCATCTGGACAAGTTGGGTGTTTTAATGGCCGGCGTTCAAAACCTAAGGAAGAACATGATGGTTTATTCTATATGATGCACTAACACCAGCAAAATATATTATTTCATATTTTGTACATGTTTACCAGAAAACAGAATTAATAGAAGCAAACCCATAGTGTCTACACCACAGACAAACTGAGTAAAAAGCATTTTTTTCTTGGTTAAAAACCAGACAAGGGATGCAAATGGAATAATGCTGTGTGCATTTTCTAAAATCTCATAAAAAAAGCATCAAAGGCTTGGGAGACTGAGAGTCATCTGCAGTATATTAGCTGGGTCCTGCATTCTGCTGCCATATACAAGAGAGAAGGCAGTGGGATCGCCCAAAGAATGGTGATCCACGTGGTAGTGTTAGATCAAAGAAAGAACCAAAAACTATTAATAAATGGTGACAACTGACTGACTGAAAGACAGACACGAGACAAGCACGCACACGCACACGCACACGCACACACACACAATATGTCCATTAATCCATAAGAACAATAACATGATCTAGTGTGGCATACCTCTGGGTAGGCGGACATTCAGCTCACTATGTGCTACTTGTGCTTGAACTGGAAGGCCAATGTGTCTAGGGTGTTTTCTGGCCAGGTGATCAGGACCAGCATCACCTTCAGCATTTCTGAAAAAATCCCGGCCAGCCTTGCCACTCTGCGGTTGCACCAGACTAATAGCCAGAGATGAAGACCACTGGGAGAAGGAGGAACAGGAGTCCTTCTGCAATTAAATAGGGAGATTTGTGAACATTTTCTGCAACAAGGAAAGATGATGGTGCTCTAGAAGTGGTATAATAGTGAAATTAGGGTCTATTTATACATGCACACTTTTCACTCACTCTTTCACATTTTGTCTTGTCCTGATCTAATAAATGCCTACCTGTGGTTAAAAAAGAGCCTAAAGGACTAAAGTAAACTGTCATGAACAACTTTTCTGTTCTGTTGACACCACATTTTGTTATGTTGTGATCTTATGAATGTCCACCTGACATTAAAAAACGAGCCAATGACTTGTAGACTGCCATAAACAACTTTTCTGCTGACATCAATGTTAAACTATTTGCCTCACTTCTAAGAGTAATATTTGGAGGAAAATGAGTACTGCTCATCACCTGTCCATTCTTAACCTGAAGCATAGCAGCATCGTGCTATGGGGATGTTTTTCAGGAGTTGAAGCAGGGAGACTGATAAGGGTTGAGAAAAATCCTGAAAACTTCATACAGAACCTCAGATTGTGGTGAGGGTACACCTTTCAACAAGATAATGACCCTAAGCACACAACACAGCAGTGTTATCTAGCACCTATGCATGGTGTACTTCAGGGATGTCCAAACTCTTCCACAAAGGGCCGTGTGGCTGCAGGTTTTTGTTCCAACCGTCAAGCACACCCAGTTTGACCAATCAGCTGTCTGAAGACTTAGATAAGTTTATTAAATGAGTCCAGTCTGGTGTGCTGCTGCTGGGTTGGAACGAAAACCTGTAGCCACACAGCCCTCTGTGGAACTGTATTTAGACCTTATCGTGTAGACTTATTGTGGTATCAATAGTTTCTTTCTCCAGGGGGTGTTATCATACTCACGCCTCTTCTAATTCCTACCCTTCAAGACCCTAAGCAGAGCAATGAAATTTATTTTCAAGAGTTATATTTTGGAAGTTTAGCTGGGCAGAACAAAACTTAAAATTGGGCTATATGTGTGTGTGTATGTGTGTGTGTGTGTGTGTGTGTATATACATACACATACACACATACATAAATATGTATATATATAGATATATACTATATACACATATACATATGTATTTATGTGTATATATACATATACTGTCTGTGTGTGTATATACATATACACACACATATATGTATGTGTATATATATATACCATATATGATATATATATCATACATATATAATCTATATATGTATACATATATATACAATATATATATATATATTATATATAATATACATATATATACATATATACATATATATGTATACATATACATATATACATATATATACATATATATATACATATACATATATATATACATATACATATATACATATATATACATATATATATACATATACATATATATACATATATATACATATATATATACATATACATATATATATATATACATATATACATATATATACACATACATATACATATATATATACATATATATATACACATACATATACATATATATATATATATATATATATACATATAAAAACCAGAACCCACAAGAGATATTCGTTGTGAGTTCTGTGGTGAATATATATATATATATATATATCTCTGACTCTATGCCAGTGCTTACTTCAGGCTCTGCAGATCTTACCTTCTTAAGTGTGGAGTGCATGCTCTGCATATAGCTGCGGTGCATCTCCAATACTTTTTGTGGCCTGGTGCGCATCCATGCACTGAGCGTCTCAATGGGGGATCCATTTACACTCCACTCAGTCACACCAAACTGCCTCAGATGGGCTCGTGCATGACTGGCAAGAGCTTTCCGGTTCTCAAAGAAGAAGCCACACAGCTCACAACTGGGATCTAAAAAAAGTGTTCACCAATAAGGATGTTGTGTAAAGAAAATTAAATAACAACTCACCATTTGATGACTTACCCTGTTGTACAGGCTTATCTGGGGAGGACTTTCTTGTGACAGAGAAATCATGTGGCTGAGATGAGATCGCCTTAACCCTAGGTGATAGTGAGTGGTCAGTCTTTACAGACTGAGGCCGTTTTACTGGTGAGATTATCCTGAAGAACTTTCCTGTAGAAGGTGCAGCAGATGCTGATGCCAAACTTTTTGGAAACCCTTTATGAAGCCTTGACTGCAGAAATCTGAGAGGTGATTTGTGGAATTTGGAGAGCTGACAACTGGAGACAGGCAAACTTTGAGAACTGCTAGTTCCCTCTGTGCTCTCCCAAGATCTGTTGAGTCCCCGACTCATTTCGTTCTTCAATCCGAGGTTTGTCAAAGAACAGGCATACTCACGTTTCTTCATCATTACCTCCCTCAGGGTGTCAATAGGTGAGCCATTTACAGACCACACAGTAATGCCCATCTGGCGTAGGTGGGAGCGGGCATGACTGGACAGGCCTTTGCGGTTCTCAAAATATTCACCACAGAACTCACAACGAATATCTCTTGTGGGTTCTGGTTTTTGTACCATTGCTATAAAGAAACCAGAGGGACACAAATATATAGAACAAACGTCGCAATCCAATTTGTTATTTATTGTAAATGTATGATCCCTCAATAGATCTAAACAAATAAAAAATTTAATTTTGAAGTTACCCAAGTTCAGTGGGAACACACTGTCAGAGCTGCTCCAGTTGAGTTTTTCACTAGGGAATCCATGAGTTCTTTCCACAGGTCCAGACACCGTGAGCTCCAGTTGTGTTGGTTCAGGCTTTAGCTTTATTGTCAGGCCACTAGAACATGAGTTTTGGGGTAGAGAATTTGATTTAGATGCTGTCAAAGGCTGAGGAACGCTAAAGGGCTGGACGCAATTGGAGGAGACTCTGCTGAAAGGAGATTCTGAAGAACATGATGAGGAGGCCAACAGAGAAGATTTAGGGGGTCCAAGAGATGATGATGTTTTTTTAACAGATTTAATAGAAAAACCACAAGACTGGCTTTGTCTTGCCATGACATCTCTGAGGGTGTCAATAGGTGAGCCATTGACGGACCACTCAGTAATTCCCATCTGACGCAGGTGGGAACGGGCATGACTGGATAGACCTTTACGGTTCTCAAAATATTCCCCACAGCATTCACAGCCTATTTCCTTTGGAGGCTTACCTAAGTAATGAAGAAATTAATAATTATTGAGTTAAAAAAATCCTAACAATCTTTCATGTTGTGCAATCTATGAAATAAATACTCACTGTGCTGAAGGGCCGTGGCATCCCCACTATTTAGGTGGAAGAGCCGCATACAGGAAGACTTGTGACGTTTGGCAGGTGGGCCAGGTATTGACAAGGATGATGAAGAGGTAGGTTTGGATGTTGATCTCTCCTCAAGTGCAGTCACCTTATACAGCAGTGATGAAAATGAGGAAGATGAGGATGAAGGAGGAGTCAGTAAGGAGGACTGCTTGGACAAAAAAACTGTGTTCGAGAGACCTGGTGGTTCGGGGGGACTTTCCTGTTGCAATGAACTGGGTTTGCTTTTGAAGTTATCAGTGTCAATGAGTTGGTTCAGCAGATTAATAGGAGAGCCCTTAGATTCAGAGCACTCCAATCCAAAGTGTCGCAGGTGGGCTCGAGCATGGCTGGACAGACCTTTCCGGGTCTCAAACCAAGCACCGCATAGTTGACAAACAATGTCCTTGCTGGGGTCCACCTCCAATGCTGCTCAAAGATAAGTCATGAAATATGTAATTAGACACACACACAAAATTCATTGTTTATCACAATGTCTTATAAATTCTGACATTTGAAGAGAAATTTGTAAAGATATACTGTATTATAGGAATATTTGGAAATACTTTGCAGTTGATGACAGCCCAAGGTCTGAGCAAATGGAGCAAATGAACATGGAAATTTATGAGGGTGCTTAAATCATATATGCACTGTGAAGTGCTATCTTATCTGCAACAATTCAAGTAATGAGTAGTCACACAAGGCTAGATTATGCTATCTCCACCATTCTGCATATAGACTTCTGCATACAAAAATTATAATTACATATTATAACATGACAAAATGATGATGTTCAGCAATGCTAAACAATGCTGTGCAATTGTTAGATGCAGGCATTAAAAATGCCTTAAAAATTAAAAGGTTAACAATTATTTTTCATCAGTTAAAAAATACAGTGAATGAACAGTGGGGCATTCTCTAAATGAAATCAATATTTGATACCACCAAATGCCTTCAACTCAGCATAAAGTTTATACAATTACTTCTGGGAGTTTTTGCTTACTCTAAAGATAGTTCTAATAACATTGACTGCGATAGTTCTAATAACATTGATTGTGTAGCAGAAGGCAGTTTGCCTTTGCAAATTAAAAATTTAACTTAACAGTCAGGGATCAATCCTGTTGATGGCTGGGCAGGTGAAGAAGAAAAAGGGGAGGTAGGGCAAGGGGAAGGACAGAAAGAGTAGAAGACTGTGTCTATAAGAAATTATGCTGTTGGATGGCAAAAGGTAGTAACAGCAAAAACTAATTTAAAAAAAATTAAAGGAACACTTTTAATCAGAGTATAGCACAAAGTCAATAACCTTCCAGCTATTGATCTGGTCAGTTAAGTAGCAGAGACATTTGTTAACTAATTAACAACAGGTGCATGAGAAGGGCAACAATGAGTCTGCTAAAACAGGAATTATTTCACAAGGAGAGGCCACTGGCATTTATTCCCTCATCATTTTTCTTACTGCTTCTACTAGGTTTTCATTTGGCTATTGTCAGTGTCACTACTAGTAGCATTGATACCTAGATCTTGCAGGTGTTCTACAGACACCAAATTCTCCAGGATGATAAATTAATATGTAGCCTTGGCCGAATGATTTCTGTGTCACTGAGCACAGACCCAAGAGCATGTAAGAGATTCCAGGAGACAGGCAGAATGGGAAATCTGTGGAGAAAATTGCACTGCAACGCCATTCAGCGTGACTGGCTTGGTGGTGTTTCAGTGATGTCTGAGAAGGCATATCCATGGAGGCATACACAGACTGCACATCAGACAATAGGACCCTGAGTGCCATTAATGAATTTCCTGGAACCATTATCAGACTCTGTGCTGGTGCAGTGGGGCCTAATGTGGAGAGAATATGCAAGCAGTTCCTGGAGGCTGAAGGAGATGACAGACTGAGATACTGTAGGACCAACTGGCCCTAACCTAAATTCTATAGAACACCTCTGGCACATTATGTCATACAACACTACCAGGTTGGACCTCAGGTTGTCTAGGAGCTCAAGGATGCATTTTATTCAGGATTTGTCCCATTTTGATCTGATATGTGTTCAAAGTGTTCCTTTAGTTTTTTGCTATATATCCATCATCTATTTTTTATACACACACATATATATATATATATATATATATATATATATATATATATACACACACACACACACACATATATACATATATATATACACACACATATACATACGTATATATGTGTGTGTATATATACATACACACGTGTGTGTATGTATGCATGTCTGTATACATACACACGTTTGTGTGTGTATGTGTGTGTATATATACACACATACATACACACATGTACACACATGTGTGTGTATATATGTGTATATGTATGTACATATATACATATACATACATACACACATACTTGTGTATACATAAAAATAACACATTTGTAGATAGATAGATAGATAGATAGAGATAGATAGATAGAGATAGATAGATAAATAGATAGAGATAGATAGATATTCCAATGAGTAATAAAATACTTTAAAGAAATGAAAGACAACCTTTTGTGAATGAAAATCCTTACTGAGGTTGAGGGGAGCATCATTTTCCTGTGGTGCCCAGAGAGGCTTGGTTGATGTGATGGTTGCAACACCAGAAAAGTTAGAGTTCAGGCTTTTTATTCCCACAACCTTCTGCTCAGGGGAGTGCAAGGGGGAAGATGCAGGCAGCAGAGAGGAGATAGGGGCTTTTCTCACCGCAGAGTTAGAAGATTCAGAATGTGCAGTAGCTGATGATGCATCAGGAGAAGATTTGGGTGAAGAAGGTGACACTGCTTCAGATGCTTTAGTCAGGTTGCACATGGGGCTGAGCTTCATATCTAAGTCCATGTCTTCTAAATACTCCTCTTTATGAGGAATCGACAGGAAGAGCTCAAGAGTTCTTGGATGTAAGGTGTTCAGGAACAGCTAAACTAAGGGTATGGCTGCCTGTACTGCAGTTGATAGTTTGATACAGGCTGTCAGTGGGTGTTTGACTGCTCAATGGAAATCCAGTACAAGCTGATGCACACTTTAGCAGTCATGGAAGGAAGGTTCCTGAGTCCTGTCAAACTGAGCTCCAAACACCTCATACTTCAGGCTGTAAAGTGTACAAGAACAATATGGTTGGGATATTATTGCAGATACTAAAAATACACATATATGTATACACACAGATAGAAAGACACATGGTGTGTATGAATGTATATAAGCATAAAGTGTCTCTGTTTAGACTCAAACAACAAAAAAATAATATAAGTTCAACTAATGTGGCTAGACTACAAGAAACAGGTGGTTAAACCTAACAATAGACTCAGCTAAGTAGTCCTACACCTTGGGTAATCATCTGGATATGTTGGTTAGATGAGATGTTAAAGCTGTCTCTCTAGGCATTTTAATATGCTGTACTGCCCTTCTTTGCCCTTACTAGTGGTAGTTTAATTATCTTTCCCTAAATGGCATAAACTCTACTGGGGTGATTAACATAATCCAATTTTTAGGACCTGCTCTCTCATGGACTGTGGCTACAGGTATATACAGATACCTCATTTATCAGCTGGTTTATTTTTTTTATTATTTATTCTATGTCCCATAACAAATCTTTAACACACACACGAGTGAACATTCATCAATGTACTTTCTGTGTCAGGCACACTGGCACATCAAAGACACAAATAAAGTGATTAAATGCATCTAAATACAGGTCCTGGCAAAATATGCCTACTCTAGCCATCTTTAAAAATAGAGCTGGTCCTGGCCTTGTGGGTTTTAAAGTCAGAACACTCCTTCTCCAAGGCAGACATGAAGAAATTCTGGGTAACAAAAGATATTGATATCATGGTTTTATTAGAAACTCAGTTCAAGAAATCATAAGATCATAACAAAGAAATATCTGCCAAGTTGAATAAAAATTAATAGTTACAATTTTTAATTATCCTAAAAACCAATAAAGGTGGATTAATTGCAAATCTCAATATTAACTCTATATTTTTTGGCTCCATATCACAGTCAATAACTCATGTTAAATAAATTAAACTGCTTCCAAATATTTCCAAGGACAGCTACTTCACTGTGGTTGGCTGTTATAGGTCTTGTAAAGAAGCTGATGTCTTACCAACACAGAAATTATTATTTTGGGTGATTAAAACTAGTTAAGACTAGACTGTCTCTGATGGGATTAAAAATCTTTGCAACTCATTAAACTCACACAGATTATTAATGTAGCCTCATGGTCTAAGCCAAAACACACTAACAAATACACTTTACTTACTAAAACATGCCTCACAAGTATAACTTGAGTACAATATTTTGTAATGATGCCAGTCAACAGTGTGCTCTTCCCTGTGTAAGAGCTACAAAATCACAAAAACCCACGTTTTAACAATAATTAACTCTTGGGTACAATCAGTACAACATTGTGCAAAATGTTAAGAAAGCATGGATATATTTTCATATGTTTTTTATGCAGATTTGTAATAAGCATGCACCAATTAAAAAAATACAGGATTTCCTGGAGGTACAACCCTTGTTTCACAGAGGAATTCACAGAGAAAGAAACACTTCCTGGGTCATAGCTAGATGAATTAATTCACTTGATGATTTGGCTTTCTTTACAATATTAGATAAACACACAGTCCAAACTAGGACACATTTTTGGAAAAATATAAATTAATTGTAATGCTCAGGTTATTTTCACTTCAATACCTAAGTTCTGCCCGTATTGAATGGAGATTCATCCAACCTAAAAAAGCACCACCATATATCCAAACTTTCAATTCTGGAGAAATCGTAGAAACTCAAGTAAATGTAATCAACATCAGCAGCAATGTTGTTAATAAACATATTGTTTTATATTATAAACAGAGTTGTGCTATACAAGGTATTTGAGTCTGTTGACCATAAACCTCTGCTGATCAGACTCACACATGTCACTGTGGGAGCACAGGCTTTAGAGTGGTTCAGAAATTATCTCAGACATAACAAAAATCTAAATAAGCAGTGCAATTGATTTTCTTAAATTGAATTTTAAATTTTAGCCCCCTCTGTAAATGAAAATGTGCTGTCTGGGCTCAGTCACAGGAGACTGAGCCTCAGCCAATGGCATGAAAGGATTGGCAAAAGGGTCAAGCTTAGAGAAAATATGAACAGATAAACACCAAATTGTGGACTGGACACTTCTTCTGGTAGATATATGTTAACTGTATTGTGCTGCTTTTTGTTGCAATTTTCAGTAATTATGGTACTCTCTCACTCTCTTGTAACTCTTCTAAGAATTGTATAACACTAAATGATTATATAAAGCCTATATGCTTGCCTATATGCTAGGCTTATTAGGCTTGTAGGCTGTGCTATTCAAGTTAAGCAGACAACTAGAAATATGTATATACTAAGTTTATAATGTAATGTAAATGTAAATGTAATTACTATCCTGCATTAAAGAACAGGACACCAGGACACCTTCATAACAGAATTTCTCCTTTCCAACCCTCTCTGTAGTAGAGAGGGTTGTAAAGCACCTGGGAAAAAGGTGTGAATGCTATTAATCAGGATGTTTGGTTTTGGTTGATCTGTGCAATTAAACACCAAAACCTTTTTGTAAACTTCAGGGTTGACGATTTTCCTGGAAAATTATGTTTACTTGTAATCACATCTCTATGTTGAGACAAGTAGAAATTTGACAATGTGCAATTACTAACATTGATGGCAATTTAAATTATGAATAACATAATATAAGAGGTGCCTATTTGTCCATCCATCTATCTTTTAACTGCTTTTCCCTTGAGGGGCATTATTATTTGTGTACCTCATATCATCATCACAAAAACGATCTGTATCAATACAACGAACGAACAATAAATTTTAAAATACAATACAGCCTAAACGTTTTTTTTTAATCCTGGGACCTAAAATTATTATGCCATATTCTACACTGTACACAAAGGGGTAAAGGTCTCTATATAATTTCATAATTTTAATTACAGATCACGTTCTGTATAAAAACGAAAGTTAAAAAGACCTAATAAAAAGCAGTCTTCCCGCAGTCACACGTCCCAAAATTCACCAAGTAAAAATAATTGTCAGACGACGCTCTTTCTCTTGTGGGTGGTTCAGCAAGTTTAATTTGCTCTCAAGGCTGAGCGGTAATGTGACACCTTGGAATACAGACGTACAATACCGTGCGTTTTAAGGAGTAGACAACAAATAGACAAGTAAAAACAATACAATGGGAATGAGCTGACTTGACTCGATCCAGTCAGAGCTGAGCAACATGGTCATTTACGTCCACTTTGGTGATATGTCTCTGTTGCGAGTGTAAAATATTCGGTGATTATCATTTTTTAAAAAACGCGTGCAAAAAATAAACCAAAAGGGAGGAAAATGGCGTAGGTAACTAAGAGAATTTGTCTTCCTGCAGTACTAAACTACTAGACGTCATCCAAGACGTGCACCAACGCTCATTCACGTCAGGAAATCACAACTCTAGCACGAATAAAATGACAATCGCCCGCAATTCATCCACACATGCTGAGTGGAAGCAATAGCAAAATGCGCATATAACATGCACAGGTTACCTGCATATCTGTGGGGAATGTGGATTTTCTTCAGGTGTTCTCATGTGGCAAATACTTTCAGATGACTGCTGTCTGGTAACAATGTCGCAGGAGATACCACCAAGGACAGGCGTCCAACATCGACCGTGTTATCCGAGGGCATGGGGAGGTACTCACACGCCTTGATCCGCAATGCATCGGACTCCTGGCAGCTGAGGCCAGGCAGTTTTTTCTCTATTGTTTGGGTCTAAGGGGACCTGTAAGCAGCCATTTTACACCATTGGCACCGCTGGTAAGGCGCGACCAATCGAGTGGAGGCGGAGGTGGGAAAACCTTACATTAATCATGGGCATAGCCACACACACACACACACACACACACACACACACACACACACACACACACACACAAACGAACAGTAGAGACATATGGAAAGATGGGGCATTATCATCATTACTTGTTTCTGCAATTCATTAATAAAGAATAAAACAATTTCTACTATGTAGAAATTGTATATGTCATTACATTATCATACCAGTCAAATCACAATTCTCTGCTCCTCCCTGTATCGTTTCATCTTCATCCTTATCTTCTCCTTCACTGTGATCTGCACATCTACCTTTTGAGTCCTCTTCATTTCTGTCTTCCTCATGCCTGGTCATATACTGGTCATATCATGCCTGGTTATATACATAGTATACACCCCTTATCAAAACATTGAAAATAAACTGGGAATTATATACACAGAGCAGACTATACTACTATAACTAAATGAAAATATACACCTGCACAGTCCTATTAAATAAGTCCACAGCCAAGACAAGGTCTAGCAATCGTGCATAAAGAATGTCAGAGGGACACAAAATCTTCCTAAATGGCCTATTGCTAGTGTTTCATTAAATGTCAGGGCTATTTGGATAAGTACTGTAGACCCCCATGTGTCTACAGATCTCTTACCACTGTTCTTGATATATACCTGATGCAGAACACAAAAGACAGCTGGTATTCAGTACATGAGATATGTGCCTACACACATTCACTCTTATGGGAAAGTTAGAATCTCCAATTAACCTAATCCCCAATTACATGTGTCTTTGAAAGAAACCGAAGTACCTAGAGAGAACCCACATAGAACATGCAAACTCCACACAGAAAGAACCTGAGGCCTTCTTTCTGACAGTGCTAACCACTGCACATCCGTGCACCACCTTGACTATAACTTTTCAGAAGCAGTATTATTTTCTGAATAAGTCCTACTGCATCCAATTTATTGGCTGTCTGGAAATGAAAACAGTGGGAACCGCACCATTACAAATAAAATAGTACTTTTTGTAAATTTTACAATGGTAACTTACAAAAATTACCAATTACAGTTGTTTAGTTTGCCAGAAAACCTTGATTTCCTTATTTTTTATTGTTAATAAAGCCCTACAGATCACTGAAGATCTCTTATTTTAATATAATAATACTCATGGCGTCTGTGTAGATTCTCAGTCATCCAGGTCATTGTATCCAAAGTGGTTTTCTCTGTCAACTGGACTGGGTTTCTTCTCTTGAAGACGTTTCGCCTTCTATCCAGAAGGCTTCTTCAGTTCTGAAAACGCTTCAGTTCGGAAACCATCCTTAAACAGAGGTGGGGGCCTGAGGTACTTCCTTTCACCCACGTACAATGCAGTCCTCCACTCCTTCCAACAACAGAACAAACATTCTCACCATCCCAGGAGACCCAGTGAATCACCAACATGTGATCCAGCAGACAAAGGGGAGACACTTAAACAGAAACTAGGTGAACAACCCTACCAACGACCCTGCTAATGACTCTCAGGTTACCACCCAAATAATTTGCATGCCAATGGTCCAGCGACTCTCAGGGGACCACCCAGATCATTTGCATGCCAATGGTCCACAGGGGCTATATATTTTCAAGCTCTCTCCCCAGCGTTTTCAGAACTGAAGAAGCCTTCTGGATAGAAGGCCAAACGTCTTCAAGAAAAGAAACCCAGTCTAGTTGACAGAGAAAACCACTTTGAATACTTATGGCCTTGACATACTAAATACTGCCATCTGCTGGAAAAAATGATACATGACAAGCAGACGAGCAAAGTCATACAAAATGTGCGTGCGTGTGTGTGGGTGGGTGGGTGGATGCATGGGTGGTGACTGGAGATGGAGTATAAGGCAGCTTCCTAACTGTTAGCCTGTCTGTGTTTTTTTAATAAATTATTTGTGTCACCGTCTCCCCATCACCTCAGAGCCGGAAACAACTCATCCCATGTCGAGGGTGAAGACAGAAGGATGAACCTCCAAAAATCCACTGGACATACCTGGAGCCTGTTACCCAGGGTAGCATCATTGTAATGTAAACAGCCATCAAACTGATGTGCGTTGGCACTCCAGGTTGCCACTTAATGTCACCCAAAGCTGTTCCCCTGTCCAGCATGCTAAGGCAGGCGGGCATCAAAATAATGTAGGCTGGACCTCCAGTGACACCTTTGGAACCTATTATCTGGGCTACTATCTCTCTAATGTGGGCAGGTATCACATTAGCATGTGCCAAACCTCCAGGAATCCACCAGATGTCTCTGGAGCCCATTACCATGCCCAGTGTGTAATACAGACAAACATAACTGTCCATTTCCAGATCTCTTTATTATCACTCCAATTTGGGAAGACGCCACACTAAGATAAGATGGAACTCCAGAAAGCCACTGGACATCACCTTATCTCATTATGTGGGCTAGCATCACTCTCATGTGGACAGATGTGAAACTGAAATGAGCTTTAGTGCTCCACTATCCACCGACCATCTCTGAAGACTGTTTCCTCAGCTGAAATCATTTGAATGTTGGCAGACATTGCATTAAAGTGAGTTGGACTTCCAGAGGCCAATAGACATTTCCTAAGCCCTTTCCCGTGGCCAGCACAACTCCAATGTAGGCAGTGTCAGAGTTGGTTCAGTTCCCTGAAAAAATAATGGGCAAGAGGGAAATTGCTGGCAAATAGTATTTTATTAACAGACATGGAGAGACATCTTCCCCTCAGAGACACACATCAAAGACCCATGATTCAATCGGGCTCTGTATAAAAGAGAAGGGCAAGGTTGAGAGAGGTGCCACACACAAACACCCTCATCCACAGCAGGCATCCTATTAATCTGGGCTTGCCCTCTAGGAAACCACCAGATGTCTTCAGAGCTATCTTCAGAGTTATCTGGCCAAGTACAACTCAAATGTATGAGCAGGCATCAAAGTGATGCAGGCTGGAGTTCCAGGAAGCTGCCAGACATTTCCCAAACCTGTTACCCAGGCCAGCATTACTCTATGATAGGCATCCATCAATCTGACACTGTCTGGAACTCCAGAAAGCTACTAGATATATCCCAAACTCATTACTCAAGCCACAATTGTTCTAATTCAGTCACTGACATATCCTGAACCACCAGGACTCCAGGGTACAACTGGACATCTCTGGAGCCCATTCTGGAGTACATCACTATAAAAGAGGCAATTGAAATGGACTGGAGCTCCAGGAAGCTACCAAATGTCTGCTGACCACATTACCTGGGCCATGAACAAAATAATACATACAAGCATCCCCCTGACATGGCCTGCAACTTCAGTAATCCACCTGAATTCTTTGGAGCCCGTTACCCAAGCCAGCATCAGTGTTAATTTCAGTGATGAAAAATTATGTGCTTTAACAACATTTTTCTCACAAGGAGACAAATAAATCAAAACAAAACCACGATGGGGGTGACTATGACAAAAAAAAAATCTAATCAAAACCAAAGAACGTTACCTGACATACTGCACTACTGGGTGGAATGATGATCAGCTCAGCTTTGCTGCTCATTTCAGCAACAGAATGGCATGGTGGTGTGGTGGTTAGCACTGTTGCCTCACAGCAAGAAAGCCACGGGTTTGAATACCGGTTAAGATTGGGAAAAACTCTAAATTGTCCGTAGGTGTGAATATGAGTGGTCTGTCTATATGTGTCAGCCTGTGATTGACTGGCATCCAGTTCAGCGTGTACCCCACCTCCACCCATTGCCCTGGGATAGGCTCCAGTCCCCCCTGCGACCCTCAGTGGAAGAACAAGCGGTAGAAGATGGATGGGTTGTTGTTGAGGTGAATTTGCCATACGGTTTTGGTTAAGTTGCAATACATAGACTGTTTGTTAAACTTCCTAACCTGACACCTCATGAAGTACAAAATCCTTACCACATTTAAAACATGCATTTGACCTCAGCCAGCACATAGTCTGAGGACCCCACACCATCAGCCATTTTGGTAGATTGTTTAATCTTCTGTGTTCATGGCTTCAAGTGTCAGGAACCAGACAAGAACCCAAGTGTGACACATTCGTTTGAACACAGCTTTATTATCAGGGTTGTACAGGGAGACAGAACCGGACCCTTCGGGAAGTGGGGTCCAGGCGAATCGTCCGAGGACGAAGTCAGGGATAGAAGGCAATCAGGTTTACCGGGGAGCAGGCAGAGTCGAATCGTCATGGACAGGCTTGATCTGGGATAGGCAGGCAGGTGACAGGATCTCAGGAATAGAGCACAGACAGGTTTACTGGGGAACAGATGCAACAGGCAGGTCAGGGACAGGCAGGGTCGTAACCGGGCAGACAGGTAGACAGGAAATCCCTGGAAGGTCCTGTGTAACACAGAGGACAATCCGGCAAAGCAGTAGTGGAGGGCCGGGATCAGAATAGATCCCTGTGATTGCCCTAATTGGCCACCAGTGCGCAGCGCGAAGGAGGGCCCAAGGGCGGGGCTGCCTCCCGCTGTGACACTCAAGGCCTCAGCAGCCATTTTCACACACATGCCCACAAGTAAATTCTGCAAACCTCTACACTATATATATCTGAAGCTGTCATAGTTTATTTGCGTTGATTAACATTGAAGACATATATTTGAGGGAAAATAATCTGATGCCATTTAAACAGAGATTGACTGACCCAATAAAGCATATTGCAGAGACAGTTGTCATCTATGTCTCTTCAGAAAAGCCAGATGTCTTTAAACAATGTATTTTTCAATAGTCTGAATTTCACAGATCCATCATGGTGAAGGAGCTGAGCCGAAAGGCAAAGCCCTTGATTTTCCAATCAATCTACATTCCAAGTGGTAGAAGATGAGATGAGGCAAGACTTTAGATCAGGCTGCTGCTCCTTAACTCCAGAAACATGGACTATGAGCAGGGACACAAGGACAAGGTAGGGAAATTACTGGCACACCAATTAAGAGTGTTTTGTCTCATCAAATTCCCCCAATCTGAATGTCCTGCAGGATCTCAGTTGACCCCCAAATGATTTAATGAGTTTAGGGATTATCAGTCCTCCTGATACGCATCTGAAGCTGTCACAGATTAGCCATATTTGAAGCTTCTCATTTACATCCAGATAAAATTGTGGAAATGGAGAAGAATGGAATGTCCGGGACCAGTTACCAACTTGAATTCTACCAGAAAATTCAAGATAAATTAGCCTGTTTTGATATGCATGTTTAATGAATCATGCAATTCTAAAAGTTTACCCTGAATACTTAACCAGGCCTCTATACATCTTCCTTTTAAAAATTATTAGGCTACTTTGCTCCCTTATTGACCTGTATAATGGAAGACCATGACCACATGCTCAGGTTTCTGTACCTATTTCAGCATACACCCATTTTTCTCCCTCAGGCATTCTTTCAGAAAGTTGATACAATTATTTCAGATTTTATTTGGAACAAGAAAACCTTGAGGATTTGTAGGCAATTCTAGAGAGACCAAAATTGTTGGGTGGAATGGCTGTGCCAAATTTCAGATTTTACTACTGGTCTGCTAATCTGAGCATAATTCTAGCTGTAACCTGATCTATCCTGCCACCAGCAGATTTGTCTTAAATTGGAAGCTGCTGAGTTTGCTCCATCCTCTGAAAATCTACCAAAAGCTATTTGTCTGTGTAAACCAAAAATATATAGTAATTCAATTGCTTTTAACAATATAGTCTCAGTTTAATATTGCCTTGGCCTCCAATCATATCCTACTTTAGCCCAGCAGTAACCACAGTTACTAAGGAAACCATTACAATTGGGAAGGTAATGGGTATAGAGAGTCAAATTTTCAGAGTTACACATCTTTACACCTGTGCAAAGAAAACTGTTCAGTAATCGTTACTGATTCTATATGACAAAAAATCATAAAAAAAATTTTTGCACAGTATTTGTATTACCTCCGCCAAGGAGGTTATGTTTTTTCCGGCATCCGTCCGTCCCATAACTCAAAAAGTTATGGACTGATTGATTAAATTTTCAGGATTTGTTGGAAATGTGAAAAGAACTGATTTCATTTAGGGGGTGATCCGCATAAATCCTGGATTCTGGATCACTTTGAAATTTTCGTTAACATTGTAGTTGTCACGATTCTGAACGAGGACCCAAACGCAGGCACAGGGTAACAAGGAAAGAACATAAGTTTATTCTCAAAAGTCTAAACACAAAGCGCTCCGGTACAGGAGGGAAAACGGGTTCTAAAATCCAACACAAAATCACCCTAGAACGGAGGGGAAAAAACAACCAAAAAGACAATACGTCACCGCAACCGGAATGTCCGGGGAACGGACAAGCGGGGCGATTGTCCAAGCACAAGGGTGCGTCGACAAACGACGAGCGGGGGATCTGGGCATACAGGAGTCAGTCGGGATTATTGGGAGACAGGCTGAGTCGGAGAGTCCAGGGAAGGCAGAAGACAGGATCCGAAACGGGAGGCAGAAGAGAGAACGACCCGACAGCTTCCGCTGTCGGCCACGGGCCTTAAGAAGGGCCCGTGATGACAAGAAGCAGCGCAGGTGTACGGGCTCCCGCAGCTCCCAGTGCAGGTCGGCGCCCCCTATGGGGAAGGAGGTGCGCCAGACCCTGACAGTGGTAAATGGGGCCAAAAATTTTGTTTCTCAATATCTCTGTTAATTATTGACTAAACCCCATGCAATTTGACACAAGGATGGACAATGGGATCCTCTATCATATTCTAAAAGCTGATCCAGATCTGATCTAGAAGACGGATTTTATTGCAATTTATATAGACTTGGTGGAGGTCTGCGCTCTCCGAGTGTTTTCTAGTTATTATTGTTTTGTTGTTATCCTCATTTTAGGTCAAGATATGCATACTGTCCATAAAAGGTTAGATTCATGGGGTTGTTTTAGGGTTTTTGTTTTGTTTTTTGCTACTGCAATGGTCTTGACTTAATTATGTGATGAGAGAGGTAAATGAGGCTATATAGCAGATAAAACATTGACCTAGACCTCTTGTATAAACAAAGATACCCAAGGGGCATCCCACCCAACATTTATCAAGTACTGCTTGTTTATCTGTACACTTTGAAAATGATCAGTATTTATCCATACCCTGCCCTCAAGCAGGCCACCATTTCCTGTCTGGGTGTTTTCCATCCATGAACCACTTGATGCATAATAACTTACTTACTCTCTTGTGTTCTTTGCTCTTATATGTATTATGTCAAATAACTTAAATAAAATCACAAGCAATTCATGTATTTCAGTTGTCTGTCTTGTGTTTGTGTTTTTATCTTACTTGCTGTATTTTTTCTTATTTTTTTCTACAAAATGGATACAGTTACCGGTAATTAAAAAACTAGCAGTAAAATGTAATTATGAGGGAATTAACAATTTTTTCAGGTAATTTCTCTCAAGTATTTTCAGGTTAATTTTTCTGCTACCCATCTTAATAATTAACCCTTTTAATTTATTACCTGCTTCTTTTGCATACATTTCTACGATTTCTGTATTATTCAGGCCATTTTGTGTCTGATAATGTATTATCTTTATGGTTTGAGTTACAGATTTCCTGGGAAGTCATCTATAGTTTCCCTTACACAATTTAAGGCCTTGTTAGAGATGATCATTATCAAATACACATTCATTATATATTAAATATCACTAACTGTAAATGCAGCTTCAGTAAAATTGATCAGCTCAGACCCACACAGTGAGACCAATGCAGTGGAGTTAATGTTCCAGGTGATTAGCTTTGTCATTGATTGAAGATCAACGATGGATAACTTGAGTGGTATGTCACATCCAGGAGGGAATGGCAAATTCTCTCGACAAAGATTTTTAGCAAATTTTGGGCAAAGCAGATATTTTTGAGATCAGTTACTAAAAAGAGAAATTTGAAGGGACCCTCTCTGCATTTATATGCACTATATTAGTTTTGACCTTCTGATTTTTTCAGGGGCAGAAATAGACCGTACTATCTTACAAAATTCCTTAGAATAAACAGACAATTCAATTCTTCCCAAACTATCAAACTTTCTTTAAGCACAAGAGCATTAGAAATATCCATAGAATTTAATACACAATGTCTAATATATTTCCCAGAGCACCTGGTGTATTTCAATGAACAACCTACCTTTACAAAATGACAATTGAATTCTAAATTACTATTTGAACATGATATCAATCATTCTTCCAACTAAACAAAGTTGTAGAACTCCATGGGGTTCTGTGTTAGGCCCAAAACTTTTTATATTATAGTATATGCTCCCTTTTAGTTAATGTTAATGGGACTGAACTTCAAAGAACATTGGTCTCTACACATCCACAAGATCAATTCAGGCAATCATATTCCTAGCCTGTCACCATAAATGTTTTCATTTATTCACACGTAAAATAAGGGACCCCAGATACCTGCTTCCATCTAGGTATTCTTGTCCAAATGAGAAACATTTCAAAACAATGTTGAAAAAAATTGCCCATGCATGTCTTATTTTATCAATTGTCCAGTTGCCTTAAAACCCTCCAATGTATTCACTGTGTCACAGCGAGAGTAGAAAAAAGTGCATTAACTGAAAAGTAGATTTTACTTACAATGTGCCTAATGACCTAGATCTGTGTTATTGAAATGAGTTCTAGAACTTTTTAACAGACTATTTTGCTCTGAACATCCACGTGTTAATGTGGTTCCTAGTTTCAAAGAGTAGAATGGGAGGCAAATCTTTCAGTTATGATGTTGAGTGAAGGACTAAACAACAAAATATTCGAATGTCTGAAGATTAAGGAAACAGTTTTATTTTTGAATACTTGAATAGTAGATACATTTGTTATTTCTTAAACATCTATGTGAAACTCCTTTGCATAACCAGCCCACCACCACCCCTTCTTTCTCATGTGGCTTGTTAGGTTCCTTTGACACAGGAAATGCCTCACCCTGCTTCCTATTTATTTGGATGATCTGTGATTTTGAGGAGGTCAAGCAGAGTCTAAAACAGTGCCAGTGGAATGTAGATAGACGGATAAGAATATGGACTGGAAGACGATAAGCTAGAGGCAGGGACAGGGGCATGAAGACAGGGGTCTCTGAATATAAAGGAGCCACATTTGGCAGGCAGCAGTGCTATTTGTGAAAAAGATTTGACTTGTACAAGGTAAGTGAGGGCTAAGCAAATGGTTATGGAATATTTCAATTATAATGTTAATGTGTTGATTTTTTTTTCCTGTCAGCACTATTGGATTTAATGTCATTTGTTTTAACTTTCCATCACTATGTCATAGGATTAGGATGAAATTGGGTTATTTAATTAATTCCCCTTTTCTTTTCCTTTTTCTTATTTCTTCACAGCAAGGAGATTCCCAGTTGGGTTTGTTTCCCAGTTGAAACAAGACTTGTATGTAATTCTCATAAGCAACTAGGTTAATAAAGAAGAATGGGTGATCTAAATTTCTAGTATAAATCCTGATTGTAGGTGTTTAGAAAGATTGTGTCTAAAGTCTTTACTTAAATGAGTACTCTACCTGACTGTGCTTTTCTTTGTCTGGTCACTCCCAATCCTTGTATCAGTGTCTTGACAGAACTGTGACACTGGACAGGTTTGGGGGGGGCTATACTAAGGATAGATGGCATACATCATTTCCTAATTTTAATATTTTGTATGTATTTTATTATTATTTTGTTATGTTCAAAGTTTAAAACATGGACCTTTAAATCAGAAGGAACTATATTCATTTGAATTTTGTCATAAACAATTAAAATAATTATAAAAGATTTTCTGGTCTATTTCACAGCAAAACATCACATTTTTTGCATATTGGCACGTTTTAGGCAATTAAACAGAATTGAGGAATAAAAAATTAATAATTTACAAGCAAAGGATACAAACAGGGACATATATATCTTATATCAAAGGTCAGAACACCTAGAGGGAGATTCGTTCATTCTGGATTTGTCCATTCTCACTGTTCTCAAAAAACTAAACCAACAGATATTAACATTATATATCATATTTACATTTCTTTGATACCTCAAAGAAACAGTGTTTGAATCCCGGTTGGGATAGAGGCTGGGGACTTTCTGTGTGGAGTTTGCATGTCCTCCCTGTGCCTGCAGGCGTTCTCTCCAGGTACTCTGGCTTCCTCCCAAAGACATGCACAATTGGGAAATGGGCTAATTGGTCAATCTAAATTCCCCATAGGGTTTGCATGTTCTCCCTGTGCTTGCGTGGGTTCTCTCCGGGTACTCCGGCTTCCTCCCACAGTCCAAAGACATGCATGATTGGGGTTAGGCTAATTGGAAACTCTAAATTGCCCATAGGTGTGAGTGTGAGAGCAAATGGTTGTTTGTTTCTCTGTTAGCCCTGTGATTGGCTGGTGACCAGTCCAGGGTGTACCCTGCCTCCGCCCATTGCTCTGGGATAGGCTCCAGTCCCCCCACGACCCTCAGTGGAGGAACAAGCGGTAGAAGATGGATGGATGAAATAATAAATCAAAACAATAAAATTAGGAAACACCAGAGCACCAGCATGTGTTGTAACATGGGGCCACATTGGAGATTTTGGAGGCCAGGGTTAACGTGGTCCCAGAAACAGGAGTGGATGAGAAGGTGGGCAGTGGTGCTCTTTTTATAGTGAAGTGTATTGAGGACTTTGCTTGAGATATAGATCTGGATATTGTTTCCATAACAATGGAACTGTAGACAGTGCTTGCTCATAATGTCACTGAGAGGAAGAAGGGAGAAAATGAAGGGGTGCACCTCTTCCTACAGGATCTATGGAGGAAATACAATTATTGATGTTAATGAATTGCTGTCTGTTGGAGAATTTACTGATCTGATTTGAATTTACATATTTGGGTAAGGCTGTAATAACAAAATTTTCTCTGCTGAATAAATTCAGTTTTTAATTTAGCCTCTAACCTGCAGTTAAATGTCTAAAAAATTTAACATTTTCCATATTGTTCCCAGAGGAGTAGAGAATGGTAGAGGGAGTGGCTATAGTGATCTAAATGTCATTGGTTGATCACAGATTGGTGCATGCTACATCTTAATGTGTAAAAACAATATAAATGCTGTGTTGTGTAAATTTTCCACCCACTATGGGGAAGATTATAAAAGCTGACATGTCTTGAAAACAAAAAATGCCCCCAGATACTGATACAATTAATATTTTTAACTGTTATATTTTGAGACAATACATGGGGGCAAACTGACACATTATTCTAATATTCTAATATGGTATTACTGTATACCACATGAGAGTTCATCCAAAAACCTAAGAAGCACACTTTAAAAAAAAAACTTTATCATTACATACTGCAAAGATACATTTAAATTCACAGACCTCTGTCAAGACATTGAAATTTCAGGACTTAATATTGACTTCCAATACATTTGTGTATACATAGATTAAAAATATTGTATTAATGGATTTTAAAACATTAACACACAAGTGGTATGAACGTGAGCACAAAACAGTACTGTATTTCATACAAAAAGAGGAAAATAAAACGAAAAATTGCAGCATCAAAGGCAATGATTAATGTGACATTTTCACTTTGATCTTATGTGCATTATCAACTTTAGGTACATATAATTTGCAATTCCTTTTCTGAATTACCCAATATGTGGTAGAAACTAAATTGTATAAAATTTGGGAAATTGGGATTTTTTTTTGTTTTGTGTTAGAACACATAGCAGCAAGTCAGTCCAAATGCTTCTCAGCACAGAAAATCTGGCAGAACATCAACATGGAGAACACAAGGGCAAGAATCTAAGAAGAGAGCAGGTTTATTAGTCAATACATAAGATTTATTTATTTTTAAGAATTTATTAAAATATGAGTTGACATCAGAATAACAGAATACAGAAAATAGACACAGAATAAAGAATATTAATATTTTCAAAAATATTTGATTTTGAAGATAAGGGTAACTTACCTGTATAATGCCAATGCATACTCCAAATACCAGAACTGAAGAAAGGTTGTCCAGGAGCCACTGTCTGGCCTTCTGATAGCATGGCTGTATAACACAAACAAACAGAGAAAGTGTGTGGGAGGGAGGCCCAGACAGAGGATCTATGGGGAGAATGATATTATAGTATGGCAGTAATATTTGTCTTCAAACAAAATTATCCAAGCTTTGAAAGAACAGGCTTTGGAGTTGCAGGAATGTAAAAGGTGTGCAGCTCAGCAGACTGTTTTCCAACTTAATCACATTTTACCATTATCATGGGGGACAGTGACAGGTACAAATCCCTGAATTCATCGGGACTTTACAGAAGGTATAATTTCCTTTTCTAGCAATTAATCATCAGAACACAGATATGTACAGCAGTCCATAAACATTCACATCTTTCTTGGGGATTTTTTCCTCTTTGTATATCCATCATTTTTAAAATCACTCCAATTGTAATAGGTATATTTACCTCCGTCTGTCTGTCTGTCTGTCTGTCTGTCTGCCTGTCTGTCTGTCTGTCTGTCTGTCTGTCTGTCTGACTCTTAGCAACATAACTCAAAAAGTTATGGACCGATTTTGAAGAAATTTTCAGGATTTGTTGGAAATGTGAAAAGGAAGAAGTAATTTCATTTTGGGGGTGATCTGGAAGAAATCCTGGATTCTGGATCACTTTGAAATTCTCGTTAACATTGTGGTTAATGGGGCCAAAAATTTTGTTCCTCAATATCTCGGTTAATTATTGACCAAACCCCATGAAATGTGACTCAAGGATGGACAATGGAATCCTCTATCATATTCCAAAGGCTCCGGATCTGATCCAGAAGCGCTGTCATGTAGCTGAGTCAATCTTGCATCTTTAGTATGTCAACAGATCATGGCATATAGAGCAAGATCCAGAAGAAAACCGCCATTACAGAAAATACGATTTCTGTGAATAACTACTGAACTAAGACATACACTCACCGGCCACTTTATTAGGTACACCATGCTAGTAACGGGTTGGACCCTCTTTTGCCTTCAGAACTGCCTCAATTCTTCATGGCATAGATTCAACAAGGTGCTGGAAGCATTCCTCAGAGAGTTTGGTCCATATTGACATGATGGCATCACACAGTTGCCGTAGATTTGTCGGCTGCACATCCATGATGTGAATCTCCCATTCCACCACATCCCAAAGATGCTCTATTGGATTGAGATCTGGTGACTGTGGTGGCCATTTGAGTACAGTGAACTCATTGTCATGTTCAAGAAACCAGTCTGAGATTATTCCAGCTTTATGACATGGCGCATTATCCTGCTGAAAGTAGCCATCAGAAGTAGGGTACATTGTGGTCATAAAGGGATGGACATGGTCAGCAACAATACTCAGGTAGGCTGTGGTGTTGCAACGATGCTCAATTGGTACCAAGGGGCCCAAAGAGTGCCAAGAAAATATTCCCCACACCATTACACCACCACCACCAGCCTGAACCGTTGATACAAGGCAGGATGGATCCATGCTTTCATGTTGTTGATGCCAAATTCTGACCCTACCATCCGAATGTCGCAGCAGAAATCGAGACTCATCAGACCAGGCAACATTTTTTCAATCTTCTATTGTCCAATTTCGATGAGCTTGTGCAAATTGTAGCCTCAGTTTCTTGTTCTTAGCTGAAAGATGTGGCACCCGGTGTGGTCTTCTGCTGCTGTAGCCCATCTGCCTCAAAGTTCGACGTACTGTGCGTTCAGAGATGCTCTTCTGCCTACCTTGGTTGTAACGGGTGGCTACTTTAGTCACTGTTGCCTTTCTATCAGCTCAAACCAGTCTGGCCATTCTCCTCTGACCTCTGGCATCAACAAGGCATTTCAGCCCACAGAACTGCCGCTCACTGGATATTTTTTCTTTTTCGGACCATTCTCTGTAAACCCTAGAGATGGTTGTGCGTGAAAATCCCAGTAGATCAGCAGTTTCTGAAATACTCAGACCAGCCCTTCTGGCACCAACAAGCCATGCCACGTTCAAAGTCACTCAAATCACCTTTCTTGCCCATACTGATGCTCGGTTTGAACTGCAGGAGATTGTCTTGACCATGTCTACATGCCTAAATGCACTGAGTTGCCGCCATGTGATTGGCTGATTAGAAATTAAGTGTTAACGAGTAGTTGGACAGGTGTCTAATAAAGTGGCCGATGAGTGTATATTGTTATGATTCCAGTGGCTAACGGTATGCTTTTAAGGTCAAGGAATCTAAATATGTAGTCAAAGTATATGTGGGACTAATATTTATGGTGGAAATCACAATATGTCAGGAATTGTTGCGCTTGATGGAGGTAACACTGGTGCTGTTGGTCAGAATTGGCTCAATGGTGCTTCTGTAAAAGTTGAGAAGTAGTTTTGGAGTTAATTTGGCCCATTTCAGTTTCGGTTTTTTTTGACCAGTTGTTAGGCTTTATTGGTCCATGTCAGCTGGTATTACAGTGTGACTCCCCAGTGAAGGTGTTCCACCTCCTCCACTCTATTGCCATGAATGCAAAGTGGGGTATGTCGTCTGACCTTGCTCGCCGAGAAATCTATGATCATCTCTTTGGTTATGGAGGTATTGAGGACTAGGTTGTTTGGGGGTCTTCTTCTCTGACGGATGGATAGATTGTACAAACTATTATTACAAGCTGCTCTTCAGAGTCATTCCTCTTTGGTTTCTTTGTAAATCTGGAATTTGCAAGTAAGGTTCTCTGCACTTTTTTGTATCTGATGCATGATTTAAAGTGACTTTTAAGACATAGTACTCCCATGCTTTGGTTATTAACGTGGAATGGTGATGAATGTTTCTCATGTGCAAACCATACATTAAAAATAGACAGATTTTACATATGATCCATGATTGTGATCATCAGCACAAATCAGGGGGGCTCGTGTCTCATTAAGGAGAGTGGAGACCCCATGGCTCCCTCATACATTGCACCATGGATGGATGGATGAATGATAGATAGACTATCTACAAACTATAATACACAACTAATAAAATTCCTTTGAAGGCTCCAATCCATTAAAAATATGGACTTTATAAATATGGACTCCTGAATATTTATTGAGCAATTCCAGGCAAGTGATGTGCTTCATGTGTGGTCATTCAAGACTTTTTTTGTCACGTTTGACAACCACATTGTTATAAGCAGAGCACTGTTCTGTTTTTGGTAAGAAAACAAGTTAAAAGAAATCCTCTATGCGGTTGTCCTGAGAAAAGTCTCAAACTGACCTCAGTCCATCCATCGAGGCACTGATTTGTTCCAACAGAGCAGCAGGATGAAGGCAATGAACCATTCAGAACTTCATACCAGTCTGTTTTGTTAGTCACTCCGCAGCATTTGAACTGGAAGAAGAAATAATATAATTTCAATAGCAACACACAATTCCAAACTCAATACACAGGTTATGTCTAATGTTTTAATTTTTCAATATTTTCTAATTGAATTTGGTGAAGATTACTGGTTACTTTGAAATTATGCTTCATTTTTGTTTTCAATGTAGTTTGTCACAGATTTCTGACTGAATAAACAAAATACACAGCGTCCCCTTTTGGAAATATTATAAAAATATTAAAAAAATTATATATAAAATAGAAAATAAAATAATAGAATATAAAAAATTTTCAGCCTACATTGCAACAAATATCTACATTAAAAAACACAGAATCATCAAAAAGCGTATCCAACAAACATAAATCCCCTAATAAGGGCAACACTGTATGTACACTACATACTGTGTTTATGCAACAGTTGATACAATTTATCAAATATCTTTTTATCTCTTCTAATGTACTGGAAAAACTAGGTACATGGTGAAACAATTTTCACAGTTGAAAATATTGCACAGATTTTTAAGTTATATGCTTTAAATATTACTTTGTATTAACATTCATGACTTTAGTGGTATCCACTTCCACTGCTTTGCGGATGGCACCCAGCTCTACTTCTCCTGTAAGCCCAATTCCCCCCTCCCACCTTCTTTCATCACAAACTGCCTCTCTGAAGTTAAATCCTGGTTCACCATCAACTTCCTAAAGTTAAACAGTGACAAAACGGAACTTCTGGTTGTTGGCACCAAATCCTCCCTCTCCAAAGCTGACAGTTTCTCCCTCACCATAGACACAGTGTCCCCCTCCCCTCAGGTCAAGAGTCTGGGTGTCATCCTAGACAGCTCACTCTCCTTCCAATCTCACATCAATAACATCACCCGATCTGCTTACTTTCACTTGCGCAATATCAATCGTCTCCGGTCTTCTCTCTCCCCCCACGCCACTGCCATCCTAGTTCGCAGCCTTGTCACCTCCCGCATCGACTACTGCAATGCACTCCTTTTCGGTGTCCCCCACAAATCCCTTCGGAAACTCTAATTGGTCCAAAACTCTGCTGCCCGCATCATCACCAGAACCCCCTCCACTCATCACATTACCCCTGTTCTCCAGCAGCTTCACTGGCTCCGGGTTCATCTCCGTATCACCTTTAAGATTCTTTTATATACTTTTAAAGCCATCCATAACCTTGCCCCCCCCCTATTTGACTGACCTTCTCCTCGTCTCCACCCCCTCTCGGTCCCTCAGGTCTTCTTCCTCCCTTCACCTCTCCATACCTTCTTCACGCCTCAGCACCATGGGGGGCAGAGCTTTCAGCCGCTCTGCCCCTAAACTTTGGAACTCTCTTCCACCAGACCTATGCAACATTGCCTCTCTCCCCCAGTTCAAATCTAGTCTCAAAACCCACCTGTTCAAAACTGCATTCTCCCTCTGATTTTATGATTTTCTGATTTCTGTTGCCATTTAATTATCTCTGTACAATTATCTGCTGTTCATATCTGCCTTCTCCCTTTGATTTTATTGTTGCCTTTTAATTGCCTGTTGCCTTTTAATTGCCTGCTGTTTTATTTATTTTTATTTATTTTAGTGTCTATTTATTCTTTGTAAAGTGACCTTGGGTGTCCAGAAAGGCGCTGTTAAGTAAAATATATTATTATTATTATTATTATTATTATTATTATTATTATTAATAAACATATTTTCTCAAAATTGGCTCTGCACAAGACAGGTGGGTTTGCCAAAATTTGGTCAGTGGCCAGTGGACTTGCCTTATGTTGCAATCTTTAGTCCTATCTTTAGTCCTATCACAAATGGTCCATGCAAGCACTGAGAAATTGTTTACATTTTTTAAACAGCCCCCTCCTTGGTGTTTTAAGGTGTTCTCTGGTAAAATTAGCACCATGTGCATGTCACTGTTGATGTTCTTTATTGTCTACTTTCAATAAAAATCTAATAAGTAAAATAAAGTATAAGTATAAAAAAACCTGTAACTTCTTATGATTGCAATGCCATCAAAGAATGTGTGGAACTTCTGTAGCATTATTTGGGAGGTAGGCTTACCATTTTCTGTACATTGTCCCAAGAATTTTTCAGTCCAGGTTCTGACTCATAAATCTTCATGCCTTCCTTTAATTCACCCTGGGCATTGGAATCCAGCTAATAAAGGGAAGACAAGAAAGAACTTTTTTGTTGGTTTTTTTTTCCAAATCATCATTTGACATTTTTAACTTCACATTTTTAAGTACTTCAAAATAATATTTGTTTGTCCCAGGGCCTTGACTTGAAAAATATCCTGGACAGTTCTCATAGATTTTACATTTTGTACTGCTGTGGCCTTGTGCCTAAGAAAGAAAAGTCAAGTATTTCTCATCAATCAATACTGAATATTTCAAAATGTCACCATGAAAACAGGATTTTAAAAAAATGTGAAATTGAAATAGTTAAATATATTGTGAATTATACTGATTCTAGTAAATGTTTTGATTGTGTGAGATAAGGGTTTGGATTAACTTGAAAGTACTTAGTATGAAAACAATGTTTGTAAAACCAACTACTTTATATTTTAAAAAACAAATTTCAATTATTTATTGATTCAGGGGATAATATAAATGTGCCAGTCAATATGATGCATGTTTCCTGGCCTATTGTAGAAACTGGAATAGCTGCAAAGACATCTAAAGAACATCCAAAATCTGAGGACGATACATGTGCATCAGTATTCCAAGGTGCTTCCAACTTACCTTGTCGTGGAAGATGTGTATTATCAATATTGAAGTTACTTCTGTCAGGACCAGGAGCAGAAGGATGACAAAAAACTGCAAAATATAGATGACATAAATGATAAAATTATGTGGCTTTAAGATTTTGTTATTCCGTAAGCTGAATTCTCTGTTCATCTAGAGTAGGTGTTCCTAAATTCAGCAAACAGATTACTGTATGCCTATTGTCAGATTTCAGGAGAGTATATAATAAATGTTAAAATTTCATGTTTTTCACTTGAAATGATTTTCTATGAGGTGGTTTCTATATAATCTATGTCCTCTGGAACGGCATTTGCTTTTAATCATGTTAACTCAGGTTTCAGGCTTGTCTTTATGTTTTGACATACTTGAAAAAAAGACCTAATTTCTAAAATATAGAAATGTATTTTAAACGACCTTTATTGTATTATATAAATACAATTTGTTTTTAGCTCTTTTGAAATATGAACCTGCTGGCTAAAGAAATTGAATTAAATATAATCAAATTATTTGCATTGAAAAAATAGTAAAAAAAAAAAAAAAACTTGTAAAATGAAAAAGCATTTTTAAAACGTAAGTATACTTCATCCATCTCTTGGCCCAGCAGATACTAATTTGATGGCAAAAGGGGAATAGGGGGATTATCCAATATGATATATCGTCAACATATAAAAAGATAATTTCAAGCTTTAACTCAAATATCAATAATTAAAGTGCATTCACAAAACCCATTGTAAACTAGTGAAAAAAAAAGTCAGACCTAGAGTTATGGTTTATGATTTTGTGGAGTCTGTCAATAAACAAACGTTCTATTTTATTCTATTGTATTATTTTCTATTTTCTATTCTATTCTATGGGGTGATCCAGAGATCTTCAGACAGACTCCATTTAAGCTGCTATGCTCTGAATATAGTTGTCATATGGTATAATTTTAAAAAGGAAAATAAAAATAAATAAACAATAAATAAATAATCGACAAACAAATAAACAAACAAAGCCTGGAACAGAGAATCAACATGAGGACTTTAATTTTCAAACATAAAATCTACACATGTGAGAATGAACTAGAAATTCTCTGTTATATGAATGTCTTACCATGAACAACAGGCAGCGCTGTTCCTTCAGGGCTCCAAGACAGCCCAGAAAGCCTGTCACCATAGTAATCCCACCAGCAACAAGAAGCAGATTTGCAGCTGAGAGGGATGGAAAGGACAAGGGAAGGGAAGAAAACTCTGACTGGGTGAAAGAAAGCCAGACTCCAACGCCAAATAAGCCGCATCCTCCAAGCTATACAAGAAATGTAATTTCAAAGGAATCAAACACAACACAGAAAAAGAGAAATCAAAATTTGTGTCTAAATGAAAGAATATAAACATAGCTACAGATAGAATAGAACAAACTACATTCATATTTAATTTATTGTTTATTCTGAAAAAGATAAATTAGCAGATAAAAAATTACAGAGGAAAGACTATTTGTGGCTTTAATGCACATATACACAAAAAATGATAGTGTTTGGTGCAAATACCCACCCAGAAAATGAGGTTAAACACAAACATCAAATATTTGACACAGCACAAACACCTCCAGGACACTGACATCCTGCAATGGAACAATTTCAACAGGGGGGGAGAATTATAATTGAATTGAATAATTAGGAAGAAACAAGGTCACAATGTAGATAAGTCTAAAAAATCATGTAGTTGTCCATATATATATGGATACACACATTTTGTTTTGTTTTTGAGCACAAATGCACTATTTCAGTACTACGTGCAGTTAGAATGAAGCAGTAGTTACCTTCACAGTATTTTAGGAAGTGGAAGTTGAATAACTAATGGAAAGGAAGTCTCCTCCCCTCCCAAGAAAAAAACAATGATACCACTAAAAGCATTTCCTATGGTCACAGTAGTCTTGTGAGACAGGAGAGCAGATTTGTAGAATCATGATTCTATAAAACAAATCACTTCATGAAGTGTAGGCAATCTAATAATCACTTTTATCACATGACCAATGGGTTGGCCTTAAAAGCCAACAGCAAACATTTAAGAAATATAAATGAAACTAACAGATGTGATTTCTTCTTTCCAGCAGTCAGTGATTGCAGTTACAGCTGAAGTAATACATATATCACTGAAGTACAGAAGTATTGTAGTGTTGTCTATACAATTTGTCTACATGAACCCAAAGCCTGGGTAAAATAATATTTGGGTATTACACATCTTGTCTGAAAAAAGAACATATCCTTTTAAAAACAGACTAACAAAACAACTGAATAATCACAAAACCACACAAGCGTTGAACGTTCCAGCAGAATTGTAAGATTCTAAATGTAAAAATATAACAACAACGACGGGAACCATTTTGATATGGTCGGTGTCAAAAAGCATTTAGTCTTCGGTCAAATAATAAAAATACAACTGATATCGCATGATACTGATTGAGCGCCTGTAATTTTTGCGCCTGTAGATAAAGTTAAGACTGAAGACGACTTTCAGAGCTTTTAGATCTCGTATTCATTGTACTTACTTCGCTATGGATCTTACTCTGGATCTGTCGTTGTATTTGTCTCACTCTTTCAACTGATTTCCTCTCTTACGTAATGTTTTTTTTTAGTATTTAATTGTCTTTGTCCCAACTTCTTCCCAGTTACCAACATTCACTTTATTGCGGGTAATTTTCAGTTTCTCGCATTTGCCCCTTCATTTTGCGCTCTCTTTGCCACCCCCTCTCCTACCAATGACTTCCAGATGTGACTGCTGTTGCCCAGCCTCTCTCGCTTCCTTCCATTCCGAGTTATTGCTTGCATCCGTCAGCGTATTAGCGACAATCAAAACACTATAGCGCCATCTATAGTTCTATCAACATGATTACAATTGTTAGAGCTCCTCAATGTATCACAAAACTACTTTGTGTTGGAGTTTTTGCTACGCAGACACTATTATGTTCTAAAATGATATCAATCAATAATACAACCCCAAACACAGATTATGACAAAATTAAAATGAGAGACAATTTAGGTTTGAAAGCTTAGTGGTTACAGAATTTTTACATAAGAATAAATTAACCTGGAACATTTGTTTTAAAAATATCCAGATATCAACTTATTTGGGTCTGATGTCCATTCTTAATTAATAGTAGGGGAGGAACCACTGTAGACACATTTTATTATTTTTAGTTATTTTTTGTATACTTACCATGCAAATCTTTTTGTCTGTGAAAAACAGAAAAGCATCAACTCAACTTCAATGAAGGTCATCCAAGAGGCTTTTTCAGTTCTATCCACGTGGTGAGTGCAGTTTTGCTATAGCAAAAACAATGCTGTCATGAGAGTTGGGTTGTCATGAGAGTTTGGGCTGCTGTCCTTGTCATTCAAGTCATGTCGGTCACATGTTGAACGGTGTGAGCAGATTTTGACATCTAGCCATAATGTTGGATAACAGGTGGGATACACCCAATTTCAGTTATGTCTCACTAATATCTTTTTATATTTTATTCTGTTATGTTTGATCACTTCCTATTTCTGACTGTTTAAAACACACAATTAAATGCTTAATGCATTAAGTGTAATGAATTTAACCTATAATCATAAGTCCACAAGAATGCTTTTATTCAGGATCAATCCATGCTTCTTATCAATTTTTCACAAAAAAACAGAGACAGAACACACATACTTCTGTCAGTCTTCGATAATGGAACATTTAAACTCTAACTTCATATGTTTAAGATAAAATAACATGTAACAAAATCCAGCATGTGACAAGGAAAGAAATCAAACTGTTTTCAAAATATAATGTATATAATATAATAAATAAACATTTATTAATGAACATTAAATCACAACAAGTAAGCAATTAAAATAAACCATGCTGATCCTGAGAATTTGCAATGTTGCAGTAGTTTTGTTATATAGTTTGGATTGTGCACATTACAAATCAACACAGCACAGTACCACATGTTGTAAACAGTAAATTCTACTACAATCTACTAGAATTTGTATTATTTCTGTGTACATGTCTATTGCACATATGTCCAAGATGAAAATAGATTCATCAAGTGACTATTGTTCTCAAATTTTGGTTTTGGAACTTTGATCTGACTTTAGTTCATATAAATACTTATGTTCACTCCATAATGTCTGCAACTGTATAACATGTTATCTGAATAAACAAGTGGCACATTTTTGACTGCTGATAATGTTTCAACATTCATTCCCCTGGTCTAAGAGAACAAGGAAAAAATAAGAAATACAAAGAATCACTCCTAATAGTCTTATTGTCATCTTAATGAACCAGTAACAAATGCCCTGTTTTTAATAAAGACAAAAACATGAGCTGTGCACTGTAATGAACATTTCATGCTATTTGGTCTTTTGATGTTTGTTTTCATAGTACAACAAACAATGGATCAGGTTTCTGCACAAATATGAGAGAAGGGCAAGAGAGAGGCACATTCAGACCAATCCAGCATCTTTGACCATCTGGTAAAAGGCTCCTCTTTCAGCAATGAGACTTGATGGGGATGCAAACTCTATCAACTGTCCCTTGTCCAGCACCAGGACCCTAGAAAAGTAGGGCAAACTTCTGTTTCAGGTGATATAATGTAGCACATATAGATTTTGCTTTGGTTAAATAAAACTCCTTTCTGCAAATTACTTTGTGTCAATTGATTGTTCCATCTTGCAAACGCAATAATCTGGATTAATTATTTTAGCAGTGGTAAGTGAAATATTTATCTATTTAAGTTTCCTTTTCTGTGAAAATATGTGGATACCCACATATTTTGAAGTGAATTTGAGCCTCTTTTTTTAGTATTGGATGTAGCTGTGAACAATATCAAGTCAATCATGTGGTTCACTGTAGCTCAATAGTTGATGGAGAGTAAGTAGGAGATGATAATGAATCAGGTATTTATCCATGATCAGGTATTTATCCATGATGGATCTAACCACATGCTATGGAAGCTGTGTGAAGATGAGTGTGTCAGAGCAGCGATTCCCGACCAGGGGTGTAGGGGGTACGTGGAAACATTTAATAATTTTTTTCCAAGATGATAACTAAATATTTTCAGTCATTATATAAGCCTTTATTTTATAATTTACAATAAAAAAATTTCAATAGATTCAATATCCTGCACCAAAATTAAGAAGGGGACGAGAAATGAAAGAAGTCAAAGGCCGAACAGTGAAAAACAGAGTTTATATGGATGGCTGCACCCGCCGCAGCCTCTGTACTTCTTTTTGTGGTAAAGTCCTGGCAAAAAATTCAAATCTATCTACAGCAACACCAGAGCACCACCACCAAACACACTCGGGAAGTGTTGGTAAAAATTTGACAAACAAAAATTGTAATGACTGTTATAACGAAAGCCATGCGTGTGTCGAGCAAAGGACTAGAGATCCCATCTCTCTACTGGTGACTAAATCAAAAAAATCCCCACTCAATTGTTAAAGAGGTCATTCTCCCTGCAGCAACTGTTACGGCTGAAATTATGATTGACAAGAGAAAATTGCATAGTACCTGCTGTAGTCCATGATGGTGTTAAGACGATGCGCAATTGTCAGGACAGTGCAGTCCTCAAACTGCAAACGGATAGTAGTCTGAATCAGGTTGTCTGTTTCCATGTCGACAGCTGCTGTGGCCTCATCCAGAACTAGAACTTTGGTTTTCCTTAACAGAGCCCTGGCCATACACAAGAGCTGCCGCTGACCAACGCTAAAAGCAAATAACAGGCAAGATTTTCACTGACACTATAAGAACTATAGTAGTAATACAAACAAAAATGAATATTGGCAAATGGGAAAACAGTCTTTTAGTGTTATATTGAGTCAATTTTATTTCAACCCAATGTTGAAAAAAGGATGTGTAGCTGCATGGCTTCTTAAAAGAAGTTATTACCTGAGGTTCTCTCCTCCTTCACTACACTCATGGTAAAGTTTGTTTGGAAGGCCAGAGACAAAGGTTTTTAGATGGGAATACTCCAGAGACTTCCATATTTCCTCATCTGAATACTTGTCAAAGGGATCAAGGTTCATTCTCAGAGATCCTGAAAAGAGCACTGGGTCCTAGGGAGAGAAGCAAGTCAGAATAACTGCATGAATGTAATTTGACACACAGATAAATTCTCATCTGGATATATTAATGCAAAACAGGACAATTAACTCCATTACAACTATAATGAACAATGGTATTATTTATATTTCTTTCAGTGGATATTCCCAGGGAAACATCAGAAATGAAAAAAAAAAAACTCTACCTGTATAGATTCACTGGGATAAGAGACTTTGTTATCAAGTGTTTTTGGCTATGCATTGTGACATTTTACAACCTTGCAAGATGTCTGTGTATATTCTCAGTCATCCAGGTCATTGTATCCAAAGTGGTTTTCTCTATCAACTTCTTCTGTTCAAGAGAAGAAACCCAGTCCAGTTGACAGAGAAAACCACTTTGGATACAATCTTGCAACTGACCTTAAGGCACCTTTCTTTGCACCCAGCAGTGGATGTTTCAATATTATTTTCTTTCAACTTTACAATGGATCAGAATTTCATTGTGTAGATGTCAAGACCTTCTACTCAGATTCTGTCCTAATGACACTAATACATAGGGACTGGAAAAGAGATTAAGTAAAAAAGTATTTGTTGGCTGAAGATGGGACATGACAGCCTTTAAAGTCAGCCTATTAAGTGAGGTGTTGGACAAATCATAGAAGATTTTAGAAATACAGCAAAATAAAATTCAACGGTAATACTTAAAGCAATGACAATTTTGAGGCTTTTCTTTTTAATTTGGTTTGAGAGGTAAATCATTAATTCCATATCCATCAGTGTCCAGTCCAGACTGACCTGTGGTATTATGGTGATTCTAGAGCGGAGATCATGGAGGCCCAGCTGACCAATATCTACCCCATCAATGAAGATGTGGCCCTCTGCTGCCTCAATGATCCGGAATAGTCCCAGAGTCAGAGATGACTTTCCTGCACCAGTGCGCCCCACTATTCCAACCTATAGATAAAATGGAATGCAGTGTTATGTGTCTAGAATCGTTGTTACATCCAATTGCTCTGATTAAGTGATGTAAAGCAGACCTTTTCTCCTCCAGTAATACTGATGGTAACATTGTGAATGGCAAGGTCGAGATCATCTCGATAGCGCAGGCTGAAGCCTTTAATGTCTATGCAACCTTTATTTGGCCATCCGGGAGGCAGGTAGGAGGACTTCTGGTTCCATTCTGCCTATGATGATGTGAAGAGACACATTTAAATATAGACAGGATCCACATCAGCCTGATTATGTGGCAACAGTTCAGTATTCTTTTGTTCAGAGGTGATTGATGAGGATTTTAAAGTGGGAACGACTTCAAAAGGAGATGAAAAAAAAAATTATACATATTATACACTTATTTCTACAGACCATTATACAATACAGACTAAAGCAAAATTCACATAGACCTGAAAGGATATGGTGTTCTAGCATATTAGAAGAATCTAACTTAGCCTGGTAGGACAATCTGAAAATGTATAAACAGGCCCTCTGTAAACCTAGATCTGCCTAATACTCTTCATTAATAGAAGAAAATAAAAATAACCAGAGGTTCCTTTTCAGCACCTTGGCCAGGCTAACAAAGATTCACAACTCCATTAATCCATGTATTCCTAGCAGTAATGATTTTATGAGTTTCTTTATTGATAAAATTGTAACAATAAGAAATAACATTAATGACCTCCTGTCCTCCTGCACAGGATTGGTAAATCTATCCTCAACTCTGGTTCCTTACAACCTGGGCCATTTATAGACTGTTCCTCTTTATAGACCTCACTAGATTAGCTCTATGATTTATTCAGCTAAACTGTCAACTTGTATGTTGGATGCTATCCCAACTAGTCTGCTTAAAGAAGTCTTTCCTCTAATTAGCACCTCTCAGTGTAATATAATTAATATGCCTTTATTATCTGGCTGTGTACCATTCTTTTGAAGTAGCTGTGGTTACACCTCTCAAAAAAATGTACCCTTCACTCAGGAGTTTTAGCTATTTATAGACCTATTTCTAACCTCCCTTTTCTTTCTTCTTAGAGAAGGTATTAGCTAATCAGTTTTGTGACTATCTGCAAAGCAATTGTTTACTTGAGGTCTTTCAGTCAGGCTTCAGAGTGCATCACATCACAGAGACAACATTGCTTCACACAAAAGACAAAATTCTGTACTTGTTCTTCTGGACCTCAGTGCTGCTTGTGCTGCTGTGTGTAGTTCTAACATATACAGGGTTATATTATATTACGGCTTTCTTATCCTGGCATTTGCATGAACTTTCAAAACTTTCCAACTTCCACAAACACGCTTTGCTTGCATTTTAATTGATATATATGCACAATTTCTGCATTGATATACAAGCACAATTATTGTATTTGAAATCGCATTTCTTCGACACTATCAGACCTGTATCCCCTAAACCATCATCTTTGATGCTAGTTCATTAGGTATGCCCGTGTTATTTCATAATGGTCTATTATGAGAAGACCGAGAAACCTTACCTCCCATCCAGAAAAATTAGGTAAAGATTTTTTATTTTATTTTATTTTTTTACCTCTTTTGGTGTCTCACTGTACTCCTTTACTTTTTCCACAGCCACTATGTTGGTTTCCAGGTCAGAGGACATCCTTACAAGCCAGGTTAGAGAGGCCGTCAGCTTCATATTGAACAGAACACATTCACAAGTTAAAGAAAACTGTTCAGTTTTCTCACTGTGCATTGTTAAAAAGAGTGAAAGCATAGGCAAGCTTAGCAACACCAAAGCTCCTGAAAGGTTGCTGTGATTCTTTTTTAAAAAGATTTTACCTGTAGGGCATAGGAAATAGACAGTCCCATAATGCCTGGACTGAGACTCTGTCTTGCTATTACAGCGCACAAAGCTGCAAATGACACGATGACGTTCCCAACAAACTCCAAACGTACTGCAAGCCACCTTCATTAAAAATGGGTAAAACAAGACAAGACATGGGGACTTGAACTTGAAACACAAAATATCTATAAGATAATCGATAACATAATATCAATCTTTGATACGTTCTAATTTCTGTTAATGGTTCTGATTTTTGTGTTTTCTTCGCTGAAGGCAGCAAAATCGCATTACATCATAGACACACGTGTGCACATTTTGTGGAAATAGAGAGCTTGCCCCAAACCTGTTTGCAACAATGCTGGGATAGTAAGCCTTCTGATTGTGGTCCACCCGTTGGTCACTCTCTCGAATGAAGCGATGTTGTTCACCAAAAGCTCGAATGACTGTTGTGCCCAGTAGCGTTTCATTAAAGTGGGTGTATATAGGGGAACGGCTCACCGACTCCAGGCGCTTTAGCTGACGAGATGATGCAACATAAAATCTCTGTACAGAGACAGTACAAATACGTAACTTTAATGCACCCATATGTAATGAACTGTGTATTAAATGTTATTTTTAAATGTATGTCTATTGTGACATATAATTAGCATTAACCTGTACAAAAAAGTAGAGCAGGCCAAGAAAAGGAATAATGGCAGCTACCAGGGGTGTAGAGATCAAAATGATAACACAAGCCCCCACTACAGTAAACATAGATCCGATGAACATTTTGATGATATTGGGAATCACGGAATCAATGGTGTCCATCTCCTTGGCAAAGCGGTTGACAAGGTTTCCACTGGGTGTTTTCTCAAAGAAAGACATAGGTGAGCGCAGGACATCGTACAGCATAGACTGATGGAGATAGCGAGATGCCAAGATGCCTCCAATTGACATACAAAGTGAGTATCCAAAGACCGCTATCCCTGTAATGTAAGATGAAGTAAATTTTTTGTTAAACTGTACATTTTAACTCTGAATAATGAAGTTTGTTACTATTCAAATTCTATTATTAAAATTAATTTTTGAACTTTCTTCTTCAAGGCGTCTATTATTTTCTAACATTTTAACAACCATTCTCACCTTGAGTCAGACCAAGCGAACCATAGACTCCAAGCCTCATTATCCTGTTAGGCTGAGTGCCGTTGACCACAGGATCATCAGTCCACAAGCTTAACCAGTAGTTGGAGAACAGTGAAATCCCATGATGGGTGAAGAACAGAAGCAGACTTATGGAAGAGAGGACTCCAATGGATTTCAGATAGGCCCAGAACACAGAGAGTCTGACCTGGGTAGGAAGAAGAGCTTTTGCTTTGATGTTCATATACTGTACACGCAATTACAATTTCTTAGTCAGGCCCTTTCATACCCGTCCAGTGCTAGCCTTGTCAGCTTCTGTGAGTTTTCCCACTTCAGAATTCTTCGCCATTTTGTTTTTCTGCTTGGTTGCCTGCCTTGGGTGGGGCACTACCGATGAACTGCCCACAGGTGGGCTGCAAAGACACAAAGAAAGAGATTGCAGATGTTGACCAATCTTTTTTTTTCAAATGAGGTAATTATTTGTTTTAATTACAGATATCATAACTTTTTGGCAGTTACAATTCTGTATAAATACCAACTAATGGATTTGGTTATTAAATGTGATATGCATGATGCAAACTATGGGAGAGCCAGGGGATTGCATAATCCCATAATGAGACTTGTTAATTTACCCAGAATTAGCAGCTGCCTTGTGATTCTCTACCCATTCATCTGCATTTGCCTCCTGGTGTTCTGTAAATTAAATGATTTTATGAAAGAAAAAAAAATCATTACACCACAGAAACAATACTGACTGAAAATGAAAATGAGTCCAAAATTAAAATCAAAATGTATTGGAAATATCATTATAGTGGTTATTCCATAATCATTTTAAATACCAGTAATATTAATAAAAAATGTATTTATTTAGAAAAAATTGTGGTCCTTGATATATTTTTTTAATTAAATCTTGTGCTTTACCAATACGGTCAACAGCATTATATGTCTGCAGAAGTTCAGCAAATGCTCCCGCTTTGTCCATGAGCTGCTGATAGGAGCCCATCTCTATAATTTCTCCCTCTGACATAACCAGGATCAGATCAGTTTGAGATAAGTAACTCAAGCCATGAGTCACTAGAAGACGAGTCTGTAAATATTTACACCAGATAGCATTATTAGGTTGTAAAAATTAAACAATTAAATAAATCACTGTAGTTGGCACTACTGCTATAAGGTTTTAATTTAAGATATTAGTTTAATATCATACAAACCTTGTCCTTTAAGAGTCCCTGTGGGCCGATGACATGATCAAAAATGTGCTTTCCAACATGAGCATCCACAGCTGACAGTGGGTCATCGAGAAGATAAACAGCACGATCACAGTAGATGGCCCTGGCCAGACTCACCCGTTGCTTCTGACCTCCTGATAGATTTACACCCTGTGAGCAATCCAAAGAAGACAAAAGTCTGAATAAATAAAATACAAATCTTATCATATCACTGACAACTGATTCTGATTTTAAAGGACTAGTAATCAGTTTTACTTGCTAATATTAAAAAAAAATCCCTTTTTCAAGTCTGTTGAAAAGAATATAAAAGTATCCTTTGACCCAACAGTTTGATACCCTTATTATACTAGATAATAAACTATGACTATTATACTGTACTACTAGATGTTGTTGTTTTTTTTAAATTTAAGACAGTAGTCTGAGACCGTTTTTGTGAAAGTGATTTTAACCATAGATTTTTAACCATAGGTTGAGACCTGTCAGACTAGGCAGACATTTTTTAATCTCCTAGGCAATCCTGAAATATTGAGGGGTGTGTGTATGTGTGTTTGCTTATTTATTAATTTTTCCAGAGAGTTGTTGTCCATTTAGTTAACTTTCATGAGTTGCAGTACTATCATCTTTAAGAAAGAATAATTGAAACAGGTATATATGGTACTAAAATGAATACCTTCTCCCCAATCTCAGTCTGGTCCCCAGCAGGTAGGATTTCTAAATCAGGCTTAAGGGCACATGCCTCCACCACACTGTGATACCAGGTTTCTCTTAATTCCTGGCCAAATACAATGTTTTCATTTAATGTGGAATTCTGGATCCAGGCTTGCTGAGGAACATAAGCCACCAAACCCTGCACAATACACACATTAACAGACACAAAATTGCATAAATTATCATAGAAAATTTCAGCTCTGTTATGTCGAATAATAAGTAGCAACACACTCAACACAACACAACTCAATAGACTGCATGCTGGAAAACACTTGATAGTCTACTATTCATGTGTGATCCGTCACACAAACCTGTGAGACACACTTCCTCATACAACCAGCTAAGTGAGACTGGTACCAGGTGATGACTTGCTCTGCCACACCAGAAAAAAGGCTAGACTATCATCTGAAACAATGCACCTTGATAAGGCAAGCTTTGATAAGGCACCTTGTTTCCATAAGGTATGCAGAGAAGATGGCCATAACTGTGACAGTTATGTAACACTAGTGTGCACAAACAATTCAACTAAGAAACAATGAAGGTAGGACATTATGGGTCCTATATACTACAATGAAGGATGATATTATTTGTCAAAAATACAATGAAATATCACAAATGGAAGTTTTAATGAATTCCCAAATCATCAACTTCATGTACTGCCTTGAACCACAAAGGATATTAGAAGTGTTGGTGAAGCAGGGACGGACGGACTGATGGACTGACTGCATTACATATTTATAATATTAAATGTCTCCTGTGATGGATGGATGTGTTTTTAGTACAGTTACCTGAACAACCACAGTCCCTTCTAATTTGTCCATCTCTCCAAGAAGAGCCGAGAGCAGTGAGGACTTCCCTGAACCTACAGGGCCTACCACAGCTACCAGAGCTCCTTCTGGAATACACACATTCAGCCTGGAATACACAGAACACTCATGTCAATTACAGACCCAGTTAGCTTCATTTATCAATGAACTGGTTTTGTATGGCATTTACATTTCCCTACAATCATTTTATGCTCCAAGCCACCCATCATGTCCAACCCAAAGGTTGTAAATATCTAAATTTTTGGGTACTGATGAAATTCTTAACGCTGCAACAGAAAAAAAAATATAGATCCAGAGACACTTACTTCTTGAGTTGGAGGGATTCTTCAGTAGACCAACTGAAAACTCCATCAATTATGGAGATACTGTATGGTGCTAAGGAGGAAAAATGTAAAACAAAAATAGTGTAAATATGCACAAGCAAAGCACCCGAAGGGCACAAAGAAGGCAAAGGGAGGAAAAGAAAAGCACTTACAGCTTGCCACTGCTTTGTGCACTACAGTGTCTTCCTGAAGCTCTTCATGTGACAAAAATACTCGCAATCGCTTCAATGAAACACTGGCCTGAAATACATTTTTAAAAAAGAACTCACTAGAAATCAGAAAGCCCTATTTACACATGTTAATTCTAACAAAGTGGATTTGCTAACACTGTACTTGAATTGCTTAACTGGCAAGAATAATTAGTTAACATTGTTAAAAACTATCTGCTGGCAAACAGAATAGATAATACATTTGAATCCGTTTACTGACAATTTTCATTCTCATCTTTAACATGGGACAGGGGTTGGATACAGGGATGTATGCTCTTCCTTCACTGTTTGCAATACTTGATGCAGCTAAACATGTCTAATTTAAAGTGTCATTTAAAAAAATGTAAACATATTATGAATTGTGTGTGTGTGTGTGTGTGGGAGGGGGGGTGTCATTTTTAACATTCGGATATATGGATGTTTGAGACCAAAAATGGAATTTCACAAAAAGAACTGCATATCAATTGTAAAAAATGGAGGTTGTGTCATGGTTAGGGGATGCACCATCAATGCATAAAATCTGGCATGAACTCTACTGTGTATTATGCACATACTTAAAAAGATTTTTTTTTTAATTTTTTATCATGAGGCAATTGAGATAAACATAAACACATCCATACTAACCTGCACCATGCTACTGATTACCATTGGTAGCATGTTGAGAGGAAAACGAAGGATGTTGAAAAGTGCTAACGACACAAAGGCCTTCTGGGCATCGAGCACATTATTTTCATCAATCAGCACATACACAGTAAAAGTAGACAAGGCAACCTGTAAAATCAGATCAGAAAAAATGACTAACTTAACCGTTGTTAAGTTATATTTAGGTAACTTAACAACGGTTAAGTTACCTAAATATATCCTCTGTGATTATTTAAAATTTAGCACCATCACGTCATTTTTTTGCTTGTCCTTAGATTTTATCTGTACAAGCAGGTCCTTCATTTGACTCACCAGGAAAGGTGCACAGACCCAGGTAAAGGTGGACATTGCACCAAGGTATGCCACCTTCTTCAGGACAGAGAGCTCACGCTCACGGATTTCTGACACTTTGTCTTTGAATGCCAGCTCCCATGCGTACAGCTTCAGCACTTTGATGCTATTCAGCATCTCGTTCATCAGTTTAATGCGGCTGTCCTTACTCTTCATCTGAGCCACCTGTTCAAAGACAATGCACACAATCTTTACAGACACATCTACAAGCACAAGGAAAGAGTCAGTGTTTGTTCAGTTAGGTGTGCAAACCAGTATGTTAAAGGACAAGTTGATTATGCTTGATATCACCATACTGTTTTACTGTTCAGTATCGCAGCAGTTTTCAAACTGCGGATAGTGCAACCAGCATCAAGAGGGAGAGCCATGGGGCAATGATAAGCACTGATTCCACAGTTAATTTAAATCCATTAGATGACAATACATTTACTACTGGTTACATTAAAATCAAAAGCTAGATAGCATGGGCAAGTTCGTAACAAGAGTTAAATGCAAAAGAACTGCTGGAATTTATGTCTGGATTTTAAAATCTAGCAGAAAAAAAGATGTATTTAAGTTTAATTTTAGGGACATGGCAAACAACATTTTTTACAGAGACAAAATATATTGAAAGTGATGAATGTTTATGCGGAGAAGTTATTTAAAGTGAATAGATTTAAAAATGAATCTTTGAATTGTAAAAGTGAGTATTTAACTAGTTTCAAAAATTAGATTTGATAAATTATTGAGCATCTCTGTGCATAGCGGTGCACTGATTAGGGAGTTTTTTGTTGATTTTTAGGGAGTTATTCTGACAAAATTTCAAATAAAGTGAAACTTGTATTAACAAGGAAATCCCATGTCACATTTGCTGTTGGTGACCACAGGCAAGTGGAGCTGAAAATAATGTTAGCTCCAAAAGGGGAGTGTTGCAAAAACAATGTATTTGAGACTCACTTGGTAGGTTTTGGTCTTCATAGCTATCACGGCATTCACAGGAACCATCAAAACCATCACACCTACTCCAGCCAACACAGATGGTCCCAGGGTCTATACATTAAATATTAAAATATTTTAACACTGTTAAAATAATCGAACAGGAGCACAAAGGGATTAAAACTGTAAAATCATTCCACCACTGTGCTGACTGTTTTAATAAATGGTTTTATTATTTGAGACTTGTGTACCTTAGATTATAAGGTACAGCAGTATTGTGTTTTAAGGCTTAGAACACAATATTTTACTTGATGACATCATAGCTAAAAGCCCAATATTGATGCATAATCCTACCTGCCAAAGAAAATAAAGGGCAAGCACCACTTGTAGGGGGGCAGACCATATCATGTTGATGTATGTAATGAGATCCATAAAACGTTGAGCATCCACAGACATCAGGTTCACGATCTCTCCCACTGTTGAGGTGCGGCGTGCTTTGCTGCTTATAACCAGGGCCTAAAAGAGCACATCAAAAATGGACTGACTATAGCAGTTTCGGCTGAAAAAATATAAAAATGCATGCTTTTAAGTGTCCTGTTATCTTTTATCTATTGTTTGTACCTTTCTGTAGACAGCCCCAATGATTGCAGTTCGCAGACGCATGCCTGAGACAAAGCAGACATGAAAGTACTTCTGGAGGACGAGTGACTGCACACTCGTACACACAAACAGCAGACTGGTGTAGAAGTAGCCCTGCCAGGTGGGAGCATCCGAGTTATTGACAAAGTTGATCAGCAGCCTGGGCAATTGTAGAAAAGGAAACTATTAAACTTTGACAATCTTCGAAATCAACTAATTGTAAATACATTATTGCACGCATTATATTGTTATCATATTGTTGTTTTGTAGTGGGTTAGGATGTAGGTTTATCATTTAAAAGAGGGTCATTAAAAGAACACAAGGCTAAAGAAAGACAGAATAAAACCCTGCAATTATGCACACAGACAGATGCATATCAAGTAGCTCGGGATCATGTCCTTTAATCTGCACATTTCCATGATTTTTCTAATTTATGTCACTTAATATTTTATTAAATTAAATAACTAAAATATAATACCTTTTTGAAATATTAATTAATATTAAATAAAGTGTGAGAAATCGTCTCATTATAAGCAACTTCATTTAATAAATAATTGCCTTAAAAACCTCGTACCTTCTAATATAACATATAAATACAGAATCGTTGCCAGCCAAATAAGAATTCCCCAAAAGATTCAATAGGATCAAGACAAGCTATAAATATGGAATGGTTAATTTTGTAGAATCTACTTTTCCCAGACTCTAAACTACTTTATAAAAATGGGTGTCAGGGATTTAACTGAGGTAACATTTCAGAAATTTCAAGAAAAATCAACATGCAAGTTTGGAAATTCTAATTTAAAAACCAGTGTGTAAAAGAAATTTTGTATTTTTCTTTCTCACCGTAGAATTTCAGGCCCAATGAACATAAGAACATCCTGAATTAGTTTATATAGGCAGGAGATCAGAAAGTAGGGCCCAAATGTCAGACACAGTGCCCAGAACAGGGATGGCTCCTTTGTTTTACCCTGTCTTTTCACAATCAAGATTTCAGACTCTTCCACAGTTTGATCCTCTTTACGCTTAGTATGTAGGACCACCTTGGAGGAATAGATATTTTTCTTCTGTTCCCTGAAAACAGAAGACAGGAAGAGTGACAAAAACAAAGAAGGAGACAAAGGCAGGCTTAAAAAAATATAGACATCCAAAACTATTCAGTCATGAATTAGATGCAAGATTTAATTTAGTTAATTGTGATTCTAAAAGACTTTGAGTGAAAATGTTTTGTAAGTGACAAAATCAAATGTCAACATTGTTAATATTGTTAACATTTTTAGTGATCTGTCAAGTAATAGTAGTAGTAATAATAACAACATTAAGAAGCAGAAGAAAAAGAACCTATTGTCAGTCTATACATGTATTATTTTTACAGGCTGATTAAAATATAACACAGAAGCTACTTGAATAATCTAATATGTTGAAGGTGTATTATTTTTATTATTGAATAGCTCTGGAAATATTTGACAGTATTGTTATTGTCAAGCTCCTAACCTTTTAACTTTCTCACACTCTGTCTTCCAGTGATGAACCAACTGAGGAACCACTTTCTCTGAACAGTCGTCTCTGTTCAGAGACCACAAGTCCTTTTCCTCCAATGGCTGCTTATAACCCTTCACCATCATTCTGGAGGAAATAAGAAGTGAGGGAACAAAGGCAATCATATGAATTACCAAATAAATGTCAAGTTGAACTATTAAATTGTAAACTGGCCAACCAAAAATATTTGTATTAAAAAAGAAAAAAGTGATAATAAATATCACTATCTTGACGTTAACATACTAATCTGTATCAGAGTAGATACAGAGGAAATGTTTGTATCAATATTGATAGTATCATTCTAAATTGTCAATATAACTTTTTGAGCATTATTGCACACAGGGAAATACACAAAACACTAGAAAAGCAATCGAAAACTTGTATATGATACAAACATGCATTGATCACAATTTTCCTTGTCACAGCTGAGTATGCTATTATGCTATTGTCAACAGGGATCATCACCTCAATTTAAGGTTTGCAGTGAAGGTAAGGGAGAGAATCTGATGCAAGACTTAATATGCAGTTCTTTATAAAATGTCTATGTTCGTTTAACATGTGAACATTGTCATTATACTAACCTATGCTTACTACAGGTAGGTACAGGTACTGTAACTAACATGATAAAACATGACTGATGCCATGAGTGCTAGTACACATGGGCCTATTGTGAGGAAGTACAGCCCGTACTCAAACACAAGTAAATATGCACAATATATTCAATCATTTATTAAACATACTTGGTTATCCACCAGAAAGTTATTCTTGAAAGAAAAGAAGCTCCAGGCTCTGGGCAGGGATTCTGTGGATAAAAAAATTAAATTAAATATACCTCATTTATATGCAATTTTGCTGATTATATGCTTTAAAATCCTTAGCAAATTTCGCAAATATGAGGCATAAAAAGTGTCTGTTGATTGACACTACAAAATCACTTTTTTTTCCCCTCTCTCCCCTCAAAAGATTTGTTTATACTTTGTATAACAAAGCCTGGACCATTGTCTATGCATCTGCATCGTAAGAAAGATTTTTAGACCTACAAAATACAGTGAGAAAGAGTGGAAACAATAGATAGAGAACAATAATTACTGTAATTAGTCTCACCGAGTTTTTAATGGTTGCACTGAAGAGGGGTGGCTGGTCAGTCAGGCAGGACAGAAATAGTGCAACCAGAAGAAGAACGTAGTAGATGTAGAAAGTGATATGTCTCCATGTAAATGCTGTCAAAGGCTTAAATGGCAGGAAATTCATTATAAAACTTTGTATAATGTTATATATGGTAATTGTTAAATATTTTGATTCATGTTCAAGATTTACCTGGTCAATAGCCTGCATGATCTTAGACCTTAATATGACTGTGGCACACAGAAGTGCAAGAAGCCAGTAGATGAACAAGACTCCTGATGACTGAATCCCTTTCAGTCGTTCATATTGTATTAGAGCAGCAGACAGCAACTACAACATAAAAAGATGCACATACATTTTATCACACATACACAATTTCTATATGTTTACACTAAAGATCTACATCAGGGATGTCCAAACTGTTCCACAAAGGGCCGTGTGGCTGCAGGTTTTTGTTCCAACCAGTCAAGCACACCCAGTTTGACCAATCAGCTGTCTGAAGACTCAGATGAGTTGATTAAACGAGTCAAATCTGGTGTGCTGCTGCTGGGTTGGAGCGAAAACCTGCAGCCACACGGCCCTTTGTGGAACAGTTTGATCTACATTTTCAAGTATTTCCCCTTAACTTTAACCAACACAACTAAATGCCTAATCCTACCCATAATCCAATATTAACTCATTTGTAACCCTAACTTCAAAACCAAGTCTTAACCCCATAACAGCCCTACGATGTTGCAACAGTCAGTGTGTCCTCATTTCAAGAAATTGTCCTGACTTTGGTAGTTAAATGTGTTTTCTGGTCTTCACTATAATGACATTGACAATTATATGATTACCAATGCATAAACATATGTATTTTCTTGACACTTTCATTTCAGATTTCCCAATATTGAAAAAACATCAGTCCAACTACACACATGCACACAATGAGACTGGTCTAAACAAGTTTTAATGTTTAAACATTATGTTTGGATAATTAAAGATCGCTCTCTTTTCCCTGATTATTTTGCCACAGATTTGAATCCATCCTTTCTTCTTTCAAAGACAGTAATGTTTTTCCTGACATACTGTTCAAAGGTTAAGTAGGAATCCTTTCAAATTTTTTCCCCACATTAACCAATTAAAATGTAAAGTAATTGAAAAAAGAGGCATCTAATTCGAATTATTAATTAATGTGACTAGCATCAGTTTTAGGTGCAGTAGTAGTAGAAACATCCAATCATGACTTTGGTCTGCAGATCATAATTTTTTTTTTAAAGGCCAATCTGTTGGCCTTTAACCCCTAAACAGGGATTCACACACTTTTTCAGCTTATGAGCTACTTCTGTAATATCCAGGTCAAAAAGATGTACCTACATTAAAAAAATACTGAATATACATGTATTTATTTTTAATTAATGTACACCTATACCCACATATGTATATGTGGGTATAGGTGTACAGCATATGTTGGTTTACAATACATAAGTGCAATATTTTATAGTTTTAATAAATGCGTTATACTTTGTACTTTTGCAATGAGTAATTTTAAACACAGAATTTCTGGTGTTTGGAAATCGTGTTTTTCTTTGTAAAGTTAAGTACAAGTTGGGAATGTGATAGTAGATGAAATACAAATATTGTGTCTGCTTCACCTGTAACTAACACTTTGATTTCATGCCAGCAGAAGTGAAACATATCTCATATTTAAAAGAAAACAAAGAATAGCTCTTACCATGGCGAGTCCAACTAAAGTTGGACTGACTAGGTAGACAAGTGCAGGAACATTGGTTCCTTGACTCCTTTCCCAGAAAGTATAAAAGACATCTGACCAGCAGAGAACCCACAGCAGTAAGCAAACAACCTACAAGGGCAAGAAAATACTTTAGCAGTGGAAAATCTAGGTAAGTTATAACTAAATTATAATAGATAATTGAAACAACTATAATTTATTATAATTGTAACAGATAATCAAAGACACTCAAACATTTTCAATAATCAGAAAAGGTCTTAGAAAAAGATTTCTTAAGAGAGAAAAAGAATCTCTAGCAGCTTTACAGGAACCTTCAATGACATCAAACCTCGACCTATAAAATGAGGTGAGGACAGGGAAGGAAAATATGCAACCTTGAACAAAAGGTAAGAGAAAAGTGTTAATGGCTCATCCTCGTGTACCCTGGCAGCCCAGCCTTCACCATTAACTTAAATGGTAGATTACAGTTGTATGATCTTGTTCCAAATATTAGCAACAAAATAAACAGCAAAATTACTGGAAAAATTACAGGAATTGAAATATTACTTACAGTTTTTGCTTTGTTGAGGTGATTCATACATATGTATCCACGACTGTGGCTGTGGAGATATATCAAGTAGATGGGGGCACATATCCATAGATAAAAACATGGTATCCACACCAGGACTGTGTTCTGGAAGCACTGGGTAAAATCTGGGTTACCAGTATACCACGTTCTGTTCCAATCCTGAAAATGACCACAAAAAAAAACAAAAACATATGTATCAAAGTGATGGAACTTAAGGTGTTTTGTGAGAAAGAATGGAGAAATATTGCAGTGTGCAGCCAGTGAAAGATGCATCTACTAAATCCCGACATGGTGAATATTGATGCAAACACTACATACTTTAATTAAGTGCAATTAGTTTGCAAAAATCAATTCAGGTCCAAAACCCAAATTATATTGTGCATGATTTTATGTATTAATGCAACAAAAAGTTGGGAAAAAAAATCCAAGGGAGATAAATGCTTTTTAGAATTATTGTAAAAGAGCAATTGTTGTAACCTAAAACAAGTCATAAATAATAAAACAAGAGCAAGAAAAACATTGTTCAATAGTTACATTTCTGGAAGAAAAACATCTTTTTTCACTGAAAGCTATAATCATTATTTTGCAAGTAGTAGCTTGCAACTTACATCATTACTTATGTTCCAGTCCCAGTTTGGCTGAGACCACTCTTCCAGCATGGTAGTTTTTTCACATGACTTAATACGGTCTTAGGTGCTTATCTCTCAATTGAGACAGAAACAGTGCCGTGACGCTACTCTAGAAATACTTTTTAAAGAGGAAAACAAAAATCTTGATTTCATTAGGTCTCTTAGCAGCAATTATTCAACTTTTTCCATTTAGAAATTCAGATTTTTCTCGTGTAAATGGCTGGGTGTTTTTTAACATGGGACACAGCGTTCACGAGTGAACACACAGGTGCTGATTATTTTATTTTTAAATGTGGAAACGATTAATGTGACCACAAAGATATTGATCCTCCACGACAACCGACGTTATGCTACACTGACGGTTTCTTCATGACGCTTGCAGGGAAGAATACATGTCTATGGTACAATGAAACCCCACGATGTCAGATATGACCTGTGAAACGGTCACGTGGGTTATCATGTAAACCAAGACCGCGTTCACGTTTGAAGATGTCTGAGTTCAGTTGACACGACAAGGAAAAATTTTTCAAAAAAAAAACTGCACGTTAGTTTAAGAACTGATTTGTTTTTCGGATAAACTGAAGACCAAAAAGAAGATTTTTTTCGAATGAACTCACCCAAAATGGATCGGAATCGTTCAGCGTGCAGAACTGGCCAAACCCCATTGGCCCCAGTGTGTGCGATGTTCTTAGAACACGGCAGTTTTGTGTAATAGTTTCAGCCCCCAAGCAGTTCCACACTGCGTCTGCGCATGCGCCCAGACGTACGCATGCGCGGAAGGTTTTACGGCTTTCTCTCCCCCGGTCTTTATTTACCTGTGGAGCAACCGACCAACGAGAAAGACCAAAATACATTTCACATCAGTCAAAGAAAAGAAAGAAAGAAACCTGATAAATAATAAGTGACGAAACAAAAATAGTATTTAATATGAAAATAAATAATAGATATTTAAAAGAAAAGAAAATATAAATGACTAAATAAATATCTGTGCGATTCATTTTCAAAGAACGACATTAGTCACAGCAAATGTTAGTAGTTTTAACATACAGTATTGGGTGTTCTCTACACAGCGCAGGGTTATGATGTTCTGTCTTGTTTTACTTGTGTATATGACAATAAATATTTATTTCGAACAAATAAAGACACTGACAGAAGATGAAGCATACAAAAAGAAATTAGGAGGATTAGAAATCAATTAAAATACTATATCTTCTAGGAGAGATGCTCTTAACATGTTCATAAGGGAGTGGGGAGAAGTAAAAAAACAAAACGTGACTTTGATTGATCCCACCCGTTACCATAATGTATTCATATTTTCGTTTTCCCACGCAAGTAAATCAGTAAAACATGAGTTTTTGATTTTTTTGTTTATTTTTGCTTTGTTTTTTTATTTGCGTGCCTAAGTTTGTCTGCCGTTAAGTGTTTCGGTCACGCGGCAAGGTTTAACGCATGCGCAAAATGGCCTGGAACAGATTTTATTCTTTGTTCGGCGCCTGCCGTAAAGCAGGGAGAGGGGAAAAGAAGTGATATAACCGACTTTGTTCCGGGTACCGATCGGGCATTGAACAGTTTTAATACGTACCACGAATTATATGTTACATGCAGATTTCAATAGATGCGTTTCCCTCTCGCAGTCAGATGCTCCAGATTCAAGATGGAAAGAGGCAGGAATGCAGTATCTCACCTCTTTTATTTATTATATTTGCTACATATTATTATAATAATAATCACAAATCAATTATAAGCCAGCTTGCTGATGATACAACAATCCTAAAAAAAATAAGATAAGATAATAAAGATAAAGATATGGATGGATAATGAACAAATTCTATTATTGCATGAGCAAACTGTTTTTCCTGGCCTCAGATCTGAATCTGAAGCTGGACAAATGTGAACTAATGACTGTTCATATAGCTCTTCTGGATCTTCACTGTACATGCCAGTGAAATAAAGAATATATAGTTACATATTTTTTTTAAATACCTGGCTGCAAAGGGACCATTTGAATGATCAAAGTTGAATTATTATAAAAGTTATTCTATCCATTATATAGAAAAAATCAAACATCATATCACCAACGAGGACTTGTTGAAAGATGAGAGCATAAAAGCAACTGATTTCAATATTATGATTGGAAAATTAAAAAATATAAATTTTATAAAAAAAAAAATAGGCAATCTTTGAGAGCCTGCATTTAAACAAGAATATCCTCTCTTATTAAATCTGTAAAACAAAAATGTATGTCTTAATAAACAAATAAATACATAAATAAAGGATGTACACATTTTTATGTTGTTTTTATTGTTTCATTCTTAGTTTTATTGTCTTGTTATAGTATTTTTTCTTTATTACAAAGTGACAGTGTTAGCAACTGCCCCCCCAGACAAATAGAGAAAGTGCAAAACTCTGTAAACTCTGCATGTCAAAGCAGCGTTTGCAGGGATTGTGTTCTGTTTACCCTTAACTTGATGATGCCTATGTAATCATTTTGCTCAAATCAGTTTGATCCCCACAAGAGTGGGATAGTGAAGCACCATTGTGAAACATAGCATATACAGTATTTTGACTAGCAGTTTCCTCAGATTGGAATGTGTCAGAACCAGTTAGGAAGAACTCCAATGCAAACATTCAAATTACATATTAAATACATTTGTATGAATAGGCAGTCCAAACAGGCATCAAATCCAAATCAGTTGACAGAATCAGATTAGTAGTCCAGGCAGTGATACACCAAGACATTATAATCCAAACATGATGAGCAAGACATGAGAGGTAAACTGGACACTTTATCCTGACAGTCTATCCTGGAGGGGGAGAAGCAAGGGACAATACACATTTGACAGACTAGACAAGTAACGGGGAGAATTATTAGTTTTACTAATAGTTTTATTTTTTTAATTATTAGAATTGAGAATGGGGAGCACAGGAGTAAAGTATCTTAAAGGTAGTTGAACATACAGTTGAAGAATATGGCAGTTATCAGGTTTGTTATGGCAAATTGCAAACTTTGCATTAAGCCTGTAATTATTTCCTGCGTGTCAAGTCCTGTCTGCCACAGGTCAAGACATTGTCTTTTCCTGCTCCCCTCATATATTGCACCTCCTCCTAATTATCCAATGTATTCATTCCTGCCTTCCGTTCACTCATCTGCCAGACTGTCTTTTTTGCAAACATCCTACATTTTCCAATGTTTAGTTCTTCGTGTATGGATTCTAATCTTTGGATTTTGGTATTGGATTGTGCCTAGTGATTTTGAATGAATTTTTAAACCTGGCTTGTAATAAATTGTTTAAATCTTATTATATTTTCTGCTATCATTCTGTGTCGGCGTTCCCTGGCTTGGTCCGTGATACAGTGTGCACAGTTGTGTTGATGATTGCTTTATCAATTAATTCTTTCTTATCCATCTCTAATGGCAATTTGTTTATAATTGAGCAAGCCCCTGGTTGTAATGGCCTTAGTAATTTTTTATTTCATCAACAAGTATGAATCCCTGCCATGTCCATTTTCCAAAAGGAACATTTTGTTTGTTTGTTCGTTTTTCAAATAATGCTGCAATCTTATGTTGAAATAGAAGCAAAAACCTAATATCCCATCATTCCATATTTAACTATTCAAAGAAATCAATACATCACAATGCTCAGATTTTTGGCCTGGAAAGTGGTTGTGATGTTGAAGAGTGAGACTGAAGCTCTGCATTCATGATTAATTGCCCATCCTTGGCTCCAAAAACCATTACCTCAGTGTTATCTTTATTTAACTGAAGAAAGTTCTGGGCCATCCATTCATTTATCTGTTCAAAACCCAGTGCTTGTATAGGGGTGTGGTCTCCCGGGTACACTGTGATCTGTGACATCTGGGTGTCATCTGCATAGTTATGATAACTTGTGTTGTTTTTTTCTATAATATGAGTTAGTGGAGGCATGTAGATAAAGAGACGAGGCCCCCCAGGATGGAGCATTAGGTAACTACACATGTAATTACTGTCTGCTCACTGTAGGCTAGCCATTGGCTATGTTATGATTCATGTCTTTTTTCCTCAATACATTTTAAAACTAGATTTATAGTATATTGATCTTTTTTCTGAAAAATATTTAATGTTATTTACCAAAAATAACAGTAGTTTTTAAATTAAATTAAAGTTAAATCACAAAAAAGACACCAAAAGTAATTGATGCAGCACAAAATATGAATGTAGTTGAACTACCAGCAAGTTACAGCAAGTTGTAGTTCAATTCGATTCAATTTATCTTTATTTATATATATTGTCTGTTATAATCAAAATCGTCTCTATATGCTTTACAGAAACCCCAACAAGCAACAATGGTAAGGAAAACCTCTCCTTTAACAGAAAGAAATCTTGAACAGGCTCATATGGGTGGCCAGCTGGGTTAAGAAGGAGGAAAATGGAGGAAAGAACAGAGAGAGGAGAGAATAGACATATACATCAAATACAGACATCAAATCCAAATACATACAAATACATTAATTATTATTAGCAATAACAGCTAGAGCTGGGAGGGTCCATGGTCAGAGGTCAGCTTGTCAGTGCACAACTATGAGCAATACCTGTAGATGGATACAGAGAGAGGAGAGGAGGGGCAAGAGAAGCACAGAACACTACACAAGAAAATGTGTTAATGACTCAGTGACATAGTAAAGCTATGTAGTTCAGCTACATTATGTGTGTCTATATGTGCATGCCTGTCTTTCCATCTAGTATCATAGTTGCGCAGTGACCTGCTGACTACCCTTTCTGGCACCCTCAATTTTAGTTCTGCATCTTCAGTATAACAAATTATTTGCATGTATGATCTACTCCTCTCACTGGTCTTCATATGTGCCTTTCCCCTCTTTTGTCTCCTCCTTTACATGGCTGGCAATCAGCAGAAGAAAGCTGAACATGATATGGCACAAATGTTCATGCCCTCCTACATTATCCATGCAAGCAGAGTCCAAGCAAACCCCATCCATCTTCTATTCAACCATCTATCTATCTGGTGCCAAGTCCAGCTGCCATCTGGTGAGAGGTGGCATACATTCTGGACAAGTTGCCAGATCATCGCAGGACTAACATACAGAGACAAACACTCATTTGCACTGTCTTTGGGGATGTGGACATGGGGAGAACTTGCAAATACCATAGTTAAATTTAAATGTAATTTTACTTAGATAGCATTTTTCAGTTAAAAAAAAGAGTTAAGTGACAGAAGATTGAGAACTTTTGTGTCTCCAATAAAATTACACATTTTCTATAGTGCAAAAGTTTTTTGCAAATATACACAACAGCTGAACTCCATACTTATTTAACTGTTGGTAGTTTTAGAACAACAGAGGCTGACCTTAGTCTGGTTGAGACACATCAGCTTTCAAAGCCAGTCATGGTGCATTTGCATCAGTGGGAGCCCCCAAAAGGAAATAGACAATGTCCTCTTGTGGTGATACGCCAAGACAGGGAGAAGAGTTTGTCCAGTTATTTCTGCTTTCAGTTCTTAAGCAGGAACTATTCCCTCTTACCAGTTGCATAATAGGCTAGAGCAAAAATGTTGACACATTTTCGATCAAAACATAGTATAAAAATTAGCCCATGTATTTCTACTCTTGGTTGGATTTGGTTGGGTATAGACTATTGTACTTCCAGGGTGATAAGGTTGTCCATCGTCTAAAAGACACGACAGAATATCACTATATGTGTTTTTGACAAAAACTTGCAATCTATGATCATTCATTTTATTTTATTGATGAAAGCATGCCTCAGACATAAACTTTATACAACCAGTTGTTGTGTATGTGAATATTCACCATTCATTTTTCCAAATAAGGAAATTAAGACAATTTATTTCCTGATGATTTAAAATTTTAACGCTTACGTATGGACCTTCTTTATGGTTTCTCTTTCTCTCTTTTCTCAAACACTCTCTAAAGACATGCTTAAAAATACATGAAATGTTTTCGATTTGATAGGGGAATTACTTACAATGTCACAGTTTTTAAAATAAGACACTGAATAACAATTATGAAAATACAAGAATCAGACGTAAGAAGCATAAACTAGAAATTGAATACAAGAGCAGGTCGATTTGATTAAAACAAACAAAAAGAGGAAATTGAATATGCTATTGGACAAAATATTCCTGGAGAATCATATTTTCACAGGAAATATCAATCAATCAGTAGGTAGTCAAGCTGTGTTTGACATGTTTTCTCTCCCTCTCTACACTTACTGCTTCTGCAGTCCCAAAGTTCATATGTAATGTATGGTAAGAAGGACCTCAGACAGCTGGACTTTGAATGGGTCAGTTCACTTTCCCAAGTGTGCTCACAACTCTGGTTAAGCAGGAAAAAAAACAAAGCATCAGAAGAAGAAAGGTACACTGTCAGCAGAAGAGAAGTGGAAAAGAGTCTTAAATATAAGCAATGAGGAAATATTTTCCTATGATCCTCAAAATAGCACTAATTAGTCATGTTGAACCACAGCACTTAATTACACTGGAATTTCAGAAATAGCAGATATTGCAACATTATACACCAATAACTGACATTTTGAAAGTAAAAAAATATGTAGTTAGTTATCAGAAGAGGCTCAGAGGTCAGTAAAAATGTGTCAAATAACTGACCTTCATGATCATCATCATCATCGTCGTCATCATCGTCATTGTCATCGTCATCATCATCGTCATCATCATCATCATCGTCATCATCATCTTCATCATCATCTTCGTCATCATCTTCGTCATCTTCATCAGCATCTTCGTCGTCTTCATCATCATCATCATCATCATCATCATCATCATCATCATCATCTTCTGCGACAAGATCTTGTTCAGAGTGGAATGGCAGATCCTGTGCCTGGACTGTGGGACCCAGAGGAGTGTGGAAAGAACAAAGCAAAGCAAAAAGCACTGCAAAAATCAAACTTCTCAATGATGCCATGGCCAGTCAGAACCAAAGAAATTAATGAGGAATTAACTTGGAGAGGCTGCAGGACTCCTGCACTGCAGTTCTTCTTCTGTTTGTTCAGAAAAAAATAAATCCACTCAAAGAAAGCAGTGTTCCAAACATTTAACAAGAAATTATCCTTTAAAGGATAACTTTAAAGTTAGTCTTCACTCTTCACTGCTTGACAAATCTACTGTCTTATAGCCCAATGTTGTCCTATGACTGAAGCTTGCACTGAGAAGCTGTGAGGAGAAGCACTGAGTAACTGATCAGCATTGGAGACACAGCCTAATTTTAGGGTCACAAAAAAAAAAATCATCTGACCTCACTATAGGGTGAGCTAAGATGCAGTACAGGGGCAGTCCAAGGAACAGGATATATCTATATCAGATAGACAGATAATAGAAATTATGAATATGAATAAATGTGGGTTAAAAGCATGCTCTTATAAAATATTGTGAAGTATAATTAAGTTTAATAATTAAGTTTTAGAATCTGTAAGTGAGAAGTAGTTCCCTTCAACAAATGCAGGTGAGTTGACTGATATCCAGTTGAGTGAGTTTTCTGCATCCTTATTACAAAAGCTTAAAAGTAGAATGTGTAGCTACACTTTAAGACCAGCATGTTCAGTTTATAACATTACCAGTACGATATATACAGCATTTTATTTTATATAACTAAAATTAAAACAATGATGTGTTTTTTTCATGAACTACACAGACAAAAGTCAATCACTTATGAAATTAATGTAATAAGAAATTATCTTCTTTCTCCCCTCATAAGGAGTAAAATATTTGTATAAACACACAGGCATGTTTTACAGTAAGGAGTTGACAAACAGAAATGAGGACAAACATTATTTATATTTACATAATATTATGTTCCAGATATAACCACCAATGTGACAACAATTATTTAACTTATTAATTATAGAAAGTGTTTAAATAAACTTTAATTGATAAATAATCAATTATTCTATTACATTATATACTCATTATAATATATCTGTTAATAATTTAATATGGGGGACATCTTCCATTTTAAGGCAGTCTTCTTTTTGGTTCCTCCCTCCACCTAGCTCAAAATAGATGTGTACACAGGAACATAACAACCACTCTATTTAAAACATCTTGGGAGTCAGTGTAATATGAGTTTTCTTGGCTCTGTTTGTAAAAGACCAAAGTGTCCCAAATTCATTTACCATCTTTATACATGGATAGAACTCTGTCTGTCTGTCCGTCTGTCTGTCCGTCTGTCTGTCCGTCTGTCTGTCCGTCTGTCTGTCCGTCTGTCTGTCCGTCTGTCTGTCTGTCTGTCTGTCTGTCTCTCTATATGTATGTGTATACATAAGGCCCTACATAACTATATGTAGGGCCATTTTTTACATTTCAGAATAATAGAGGCTAGCATGTTTCAGTAACTTACACTTGTAGCCAGCCATAATATACCCACCAGGCCAGATTATACCTGTCGCATTGAGTGGTAAATGCATGAAATTACTTCAACCTTCATTTTACCTTACCGTAATTTTCAACATTCCTTTGGGGTTTCAGCTTTGTCAAGTTATCTGAAAATGCTAACTGACAAGAAAACACAGTTTATACAAATATAAGGTCAACAATTCTCAGGTTCTACAATTCTCAGTAGTGTTTACCATTAATACAGACCACAAGACAATATTAACCAGATGTTTCATAATGTGATAAAAGTTATTATGAGCAGAAATTTCAAATTCTAAAAATATCAAGAAATAACCAGGCTGATGAGAAGCGTGACGGACAAGATGGTGCAGTAGTTTGGTCGTAGCTCTCTTAATTGTGGTTGTCAAATGCCACAACTATTTTTCTGTTTCAGGGTGGGTAGATTGTAACATAACACTGAAGGCTTGTATGATGCAACATTCCTGATTAACAAGTTGAACATTATATTAGGGCTGTTGTTGTGTCAAAATATATCAGTTTGACTAGAGTAAGCCAGTTACATGATTTTTTCTTTCTTTACACAAGAGGGGTATATTCTGGGTTGGCAGGGTATAGTCTGGCCTAGGCTATTTTACACCCTTGGTATAGTTTGGCCTATAACAGTTTATCCCCCGGAATATACTCCGGCCAAGGCCAACTATACCTGGGTTTAATCTGGGCAGGGATTTGACCTGTTACAGTCTGGTCACTGAAAAGTCTTTGAATGTCTCTAACAACAGAGCCAGTGTAACATTCCAGAGAACCCTATCCAGAGCAGATTTCCTGGAATGCAGGTTGAGTGGTCTTGCACTTCTAAAAGATTCTTTAGCTCTCGAAACATACTCACTCTAGAGTACTCCATAACTCAACCAGTATCAATATATTCAATATAAGACAAAAAAATATTCATTTCTATAATGAATGTCATTTGTCAGGTGTAATCCTGCTTATGCATTCAAAGGGATGCTATATTCTTTGGACAAAAATATAATTCACTGTGGAATGAGGAGAACCACATTCTGTCTCTGTTTGTCATCAAGATAGAAATGTGTGTGTATGTGTGTGTGTTTACAATATGTATGCATATATATTCATATTACATAAATAACCACAACTATTTTCAATGCAAATATACTGTATATGTATGTCAACAGAGAGCAAAAGTAGTGACTAGTTCACATCAAGGTAAAGATTGCAAAGTGGTTGAAAGTGGAGATGAACTCAGACACACCATAGATATATTTTCTTCTTAAATTGGACTGCTGGCCTGGTGTACAGTGACCCTATCCACTCATTTACTCTCCTAAACCTTTCAGTTTCTTTTTCTCTTGGATTAAACATGTAAGTACCCATATAATTAGAAATTGTACAAGTAAAAAACTAACAAAAACATCCAAGGTGCTGTATGAGGTGAGAAGATCACAAGGAATGCACTCCATTAGCTCATTCATTACTAGATCTGACATTGAAAAGTAGGATTTATTTTCCTCCATGAATCTGATCACGTGTCTTACCCAAGCCTGCTCTGTTGAAGGCCGTCTAAAATAGGAAATCATTTTACATTCTACAGGGGTGAGCGTGTGTGTGTGTGTGTGTGTGTGTGTGTGTGTGTGTGTGTGTGTGTGTGTGTGTGTGTGTCTGCATTCTATAAAGTATTCTATAAACGACTAGTTCCTATACATTCCTTATGAACATAAAAATCCTACACATTTCAACAAATACACGTATTCATATATCTGTGTAGGCATATATCTGCACTTTTATGCATTCGCACAGACACACACACACAAAAGGCATCTTGAGTGATCTGATCATGCTAGTTTAAATAACAAATGATCAGCATTATGAAAATTTTGAGAGGTAATCTGGGCATTTGTAACAACAGGATATTTTTTTTTCTATTCTATTAGCTCATGAGCTGGTGACCCATCCATGGCATACTCAAGCCTCTCACAACCCCACAAGAGAAAAAGAAGCTACCTGCCTTTTGAGGATGGATTGATGAATGCTGGACTCTCTAAATGTAAAAAGTCAAAATGTCAGCGTTATCAAATGACTAATACACTATATACATATTAAAGGAACAGTTATTTGCTTGTTTATATTTTTCAAACATTGTGGCAACCAAATAGTGTGAAGAAAGTATCTTCTTGTTTATTTTCCAAAACATGAAGTCGATCTTATGCCACTTATGATATAGAAGCACATACCTCTATACCTTATCCAAGATCCTTTTGTGTGTCCACATAACAGCAGAACCTTCTGATGATAATGAGTCAAGGAGACAAATCTAAAATAGGAATAACTGTAGTAGTGCATCATTACATTTTTATTATTTAAATTATTTAACTCTTGTAACCTCTAATAATACATTTCATATTATATAAGCTAAGAAAGATAAGTAAGGGACATTTTCCTATGCTTCATCCGTAGTCATGCTTAAATTGAATTTATGGGACTTCAGTGTCACTGTTTCCATGAATTCAATCTGTTTAGCTCACCTTAGTTAAAACATTGTGTTTATTGTGCACCTTTTCAAATGTCAGATGTGTATTTGTACTTGTTGATCTGCATGTTAACAATGTATTTCTTATCTATATTTTTGGATATGGAGCACTTTTATGTAATTGGATATGAAATTTGGAACCATGCATGTCCTCTGATTTCCAACCACATTTCAGACCTCTATATTACATCAGCAGGGTACGGGCAGCCTATCCTCTTGTCCAGTGACTCTCACTAAAAATAAGCAACAGAGAATATCTGGTCTCAAAATGAAAGACAGAAAGATACTCTCAAGCCATTTACATTTTCTTCCAGATGTGTTACAATTGTGCCCATGCTTTTATTCACACTTAAACAATGCATGCTTTGCTCCACCACCATTTCGAAACTGCAAAACCTTTGAGATTATTCACATCAAATGATTGCAGGTATGTGCCAACTATAATCATACTTAAGACCCCCTAAAATGTGTTTTTGATTTATATTATGCGTTATATGTTAATAGTGTCTTGCCATACATCTATAAAGCTGTTTTTGCTTGTTAAGTCACATTTGGGGCTGTATGAATTTCAATTCTTTTAATAGTATGTTTTTTGATCTTGTAAAAATGTTGCTTTACATGACGAAAAAGTTATTCTATCAAATACAACATACAAACATTAGGACTGGAAAGCTCATATTAAGTATTGTCTTTTCAAAGACTTACTCATGTATTGTATTGCTGTGGCACTTTTGATATATTGTAGTCAAGTACAACTGTAATTTAGAGTTGTACCATTTTCCCCCCAATCAAGCACAATACAAATATACTAGATATTAATCAAAAATGTGCATGTTATGCATTAACACATGTACAGCAAAGGACGGGAGCTGGTATTTCTTTAATATACAAAAGTCCAGGGGCCAACATACACACAATCTCGATAAAATAAGAGACCAAAAATGTGATGATATACAGAGTGACAGGAACACCAATATGCAGTGTAACATCTTACAAGTCCTGCACATGCAAAGACCACCCAATACCAACCAAAAAAAACAAAGATGTTAGTATAAACAGCAAGTGCCTGTCAAACATTCTGATCACTACAGCACAATGTATCACAGCGCCAGTTACTCTGCGAAGCATAAGAACGCCTTTGTAAATGTTCCCATGAAAATAAACAAAAACAGATAAACAAAACAGAATTTAATCTTAAAATGCTGCCAGATCGCATCAATCTACTGTACAGACCTTAATGAAACAGTATGATTTCCCTACTCTAAGACAAAAGGAAAATAAGGAAACAGACTAACGCATCCTATACTCTGACGTCTTGGACACCTCACACAGCTGACCCTTGAAGTCGATGTCTACGATGAAGTCCAAGTCTCTCTGCAGACAGAGCAAGTAAATGAGGCAATAGAAATAATAAATACACTTTCTACAATCCCCCCCCAGAGGGGACACTTACATTGTTCTTGACATTTGGCTTCATGCTGATGGTGCCAAAGATCTCCTCACCAGTCTTCACAGTTAAGTAGTCATCCAAGTAGAAGACAGTCTGCTTCCAATGGGTGTAGGGAGACTCTGGGCCTAATATCAAAATCAACATTTTATTAATAAGAGTAACAATAGAATGGAGACACTCCTTGGAAAAAATGTTAATTATCAAAAGCATAAAGGATCGAAGTTTCATTATTTTGATGAAAGGATGGGGTTGTAATTAATTATATCGACATAAAAAGGTGGCAACAAAAGTACAAAAATGACACTGACTGGTGGAGAATCCGGTCCTCTTGTGACAACGAGTGAACTCGATGTTAAAGTAGGTAACTAGAGCATGGATGTAGTCATTCTTCTTAACCTGCAAGCAGAACGGGGAGGTGAAGGTCAGATCCTCCAACTTCACCGTGTAAATGTCCACCTCCTGTGGGGAAGGGGAAAAAAAGAGAAAAGTAAGGGTTAATGCTTCACTACAAGCTGAAGGAGACAAAACTGTTGATGTAAATGTTTATTAACTTACCTTTATGAGGCAGGCACTGCTGACCAGTTGTTTTGGGTCAACAACATCAACTAGGGGTTCCTTTATTGCCACCTCCTTTATACAGGACATATCAAATCCATACACATTCTCCCACCCTGCAACAAATTAGAAGAGCCAATGGATTACACAAAGAGTGTTTCAATTATAATCACTGATAAACACATTAACAGTGGGGGGGTTTAAAATAAATAAAAATACTTACAGTGGATTTTATAGTCCTTGTACTGCCTGTCTTCAATGGCTGTTATATAAAGAGTTGCCCTGTCTGGGAAAATGAGCCCATCCGGTTTCTGTTAAAAGTAAGAGGGAAGATTTTTCTCAATGTCGTGAAAAACATCTTAATTTTTTCCCTTAAAACCTTTAGTTTTATCATTTGAAAAACTGAAAAGTTTCAAGTTGCCATTGACTTACTCACAGGTTAAAGCAAGACATAATTAAACAGTGAAGAGATGTTACTTCCATGTGTTGACGAGATCATCCTGTACCATTATGCTGCTTGAATGGATTGGATTAGTGTATGTGTGTATGGCATAATGATTAAATGTTGTGGTTTCATATCATGCACAGAATGTCAGTGTTAGAATGTGTATGCCTAAACAGAGATTGGATGAAGAAAAACAGATACAAGAGACAGGGTTCTGTATAGTATAATAGATGTTAAATATTAACATAATTAATTCATTAATTTAATAGCTATGTTTACCATAGATCGTTAACTGGTGTTATTGAAGATGTAAGATTCTTAGGTAGCATGTAAATGTAATACAGTGTTACCTAATATATGTGAAAATGAATTGATTGGTATGAATTAAGCCCTACTATGAATGTAAAAATGTAGTGTACTGGTAGGAGATAACAAAATGCATACCAGCCATTTGTCTCTTGCATAAATGACCGTGTTGAGCATGGACTCATAGAAGAGGCAGTAGCCCATCCATTCAGATATGATGATATCTACTCCATCCACGGGTAGCTCCACCTCCTCCACCTTTCCCTTAATAATGGTGACGACTGCAAACAACAGGGAGTCAGAGTACAGACATTTTACTCCACTTTCATGAGAAAAACGTTTAAAAAAAAAAAACAAAAACTTAGAACCTATGTATCGTACACACCATCATCCATCTTGTTGGCTTTGACAATTTTCACAGCATAATCTGAAATGCTGCTGCACTCAATCTGTTAAAAAAAAAAAAAAAAGTACTTCAATTTGTATCTCTTGCATGTGCTGCCTTCTGATGAAAAGTTATTATTTTAAGTCTATTTAATATAGTTCTAAGCTTACCCCTATTACTTTTTTGGCACCTGCTTTGGCAGCAAACATGCAAAGGATGCCTGTGCCACTGCCCACATCCAGCACCACTTTGTCCTTGAACAGATGCTTGTTGTGAAACATGGAATTGCGGTAGGTTAGAGTGCGGACTTCATCTTTTAGCATCTCCTAAAAATTCACAAAATTGGCACAGAAAGGTTAAAAAGAATCTTCTTTAATTAAAGTAATTGAAATTTTTTGGGAATATGAATTTACCTCATGGATGCCAAAGTGCGCATATGAGTCGAAATAGTAGTCTTTGGAGGTCATATCCTCTGCTGCAGGCTTTACTGAGCTTTCTCCCTGTGAAACCTCAACAGAAACACAGATTTTCAGTCTAACAGTAAACACATGTATGCTATATTGTTCTGGTAAGGGATAGGGAGGTGGAATGTTAACAATAATACACAGGGTTACTTCAATTAATAAGGAAAAAGGGCGACAATTTCCTTCTATGGAAATATTAATCATGAATAAGGATATGCATCAATCAGTACGTATATATTCAATTTGTACAAACTGAATTGTAATTGAGACTTTCAGTCCCTTGTCCATCACTATCATTCCAAAACTAACAAACAGGGCAGTATACCAAATGTATCTTCCACTTTAACCCCTGTTTAGAAATGTATTCAAAATGCCATTTTAAATTTACATTTTATTTTTTCTAAATTTTACAAAGAAGATTGTAAACCGTGATTGAAAACCAGAAAATTCACGGGGATTTTTTTGATAGTTTTATACTTGGTCATAATTTAAGATGATCCATAATGTACATTTATGCCGGGTTTGACTTCGAGTGCTTCATTCATTGTAAAACCGGTAAAATACATATATGGATAAACGACCTCATAGCAACTCTGTGTGGATCGCTAATTATGTTTGGATCTCTAATTATAAGTTTTCGTAATAACGCCGAAGGCTTGGACTTTCTTTGCCATCTTATATGAATGCTCAAATCGAGCTTTCCTCCCTCCCGATTGTCTGTGAAGAGCAGGCCTTTTCCTCTAGAGGCGATGCCCTACCACATGTCTCTTTCAAAATTCACTTCAGGTTTTAACTCCTTCTGGCCAGATGTCTGATTTTCTAAGATGCAAGAAACCAGAGATGTCATGCCTTGTAAATTTAGGAATTTGCGAAATTAAGATTTACCTCCCAAACAACGTCAGAAATATCCCTTTTATTGAATAACCAGCTAACTAGCATAGCGGCTAAATCCCCATGTGGCTCCACAGGTTCGTCTATCGCAGCCGGAAGGCGCATTAAAAGGTTATTCTAATTTCATGTATTGGAAAATTTAACGATTTTTGTGGAGCAAACAGACTAAATCACGTACGGCATCTCTCCAACCGGCGATATGCCGATAACACAAGCAACATTCTCTCGCACATGTAACAAAGATAAAATGGATGCAAAATTATCTGGAGGATCTAATAACACAGTGAGCAAGAGCTTGTCATAAATATTACATAGCAGCCAAAAGGGCTGTTTCTGACCAACTATAAAGGAGCATATTGGACTGAAGCTGGAGCCGCTCTTCACACTTTACCTCCATCCTTTCTGAAAGCGCCGCCATTTCAACTAGTGCCGTCGTCTTCTTCGGCTTCTTCTACGTCTTCGCTTTCTTCTTCGTCGTTCTCTTGGTCTTCTTCTCCAGGTCCGGCAGCCTAAACAGTTCTGCCCCTCTCTGGTCAGTCTCGGTATTACACCGCGGTTATAAATGCTTTCAGAAGGCAACCACGATACTTTAAGACGAAATTCAACGTGAACTAAAAAACGGAGTTTTCAATAATAACATACCAATGTTCAAAAGCTCTGAATGTAAATCTACTTGAACGTGCATGGTTATTACAGCAAAAATGCAACATCAGATTTTTGTTGTAATACCCGCTGTTTCATTCAAATCCTTGTGGACAACATTAGGCATCTAAAGAAAATCCAGCAAGATGTTAACTAATTTAAATTAATCTAACTGAATGATCAGTTAAGTGCACTTCATCTGCTACAGTCCACAATCCAATTTTTGGCCTGGGTTTGAACAGACTCCCACCACACTTCCCTACAGACTGCCACTACTACTGCCAAGAAGTATCACTTCTGTAACATTTCTGAAGCGATCTAGAGATCGCACAGACCACTACAGACCTGAAGGCCATCATATGCACACATTCTGCATCTGCCAAGAAGTCAATTGAGTCATTTACATCCCAGAGTAGATAAGAAACCATTAATGAAAACTGTGAATCTTTATACAGGCTCAAAAACCTGTAAATAACATTTGTGGAGGAATGAAAGGAAATGAGATCACTGACTCATTAGCTAAACAAACTTTGCGATATATCATGGACTTGCTTCTAAGAAGAAGTGAAGCAAAAGGGTTAGCTAAAAAGTACATTGTGGAAGAGTGGCAACATAGTTGGGATTAGTGTTGTGGATATCCTGTTACAAAGTATGTGTCACAAGCCGTCAATAGGTACAAAGTAAGTGATCAGGCCAGCGGGGTGAGGGCCATCTGGGCCTGCCTCCTGAAGCTGCTGCCCCCAACAACCCCGACCGCTTAAGCAGAAGAAAACAAGATGAGACACACAACCACTTTCTTTAAGAATTTCTCATGATAAAGAAAGGAGAATCCCAACTGCATCCTGGACCTGATTTTTGTCAGGCAGTACTAATGCTGCCACCTGGGGATGCCTAATCTTGTTTGGTGCTTATATTTATCACCAGTTGATCATCTGTTCTGTGATCAAACATAAAATGTTAAATAAAAAACTATGTGGAGTTCCAAATTTGTTCCATGCATGACAGCATTACTTTTCAGGTCTTCTCAAGAAATGTAAATGTCTCTGTGTGTAAATTGCTGCATTAGTGAGGCACATCAATAACAGATTTTCGTTTTGGTAATGGATAAGTACTCTAATACATTACCAAAAACCAAAATCTGTAATTGATGTGCCTCCCGCATGCTGCTCTTCAATCACAGATGAGTACTTTAATGCATTACTTTTATTCATAGTTAAAGCTGTAATGTAATGGATTACTTTAAATTTATAGTAAGTATATCCAACACTGATTGTGATACAGGGAATACAGGGTGACATCTACACTCAATACAATGGGAAGTGGGCATAGAACCTCCCATTGTAGTTCTATGCCAAGGAGAACAAAGAATAGGACATTTTAACATGGCTCAGAAAGAATAGAGCACACTTGACTTAGTAAAACAATACACTTCATAAATAAGCATCCAAGTCTGTAATCACTACCAGCTAGAGATAACAGTAGAACTGTTGCCTTGCATTACCAACACCTCTGAACAGTGACGTGCAATCAGAGGAGGCAGGGGAAGCCGGGCCTCCCCTGCCGTCATGGAAAGAAAAAAAATTAAATAAAAAATTAAATTAAATGGTCGTATTTTTCCAGTGATTTTATAAACTAATTATCAAGTTAACTTCACCTTTTTTATATTATCTTTTGATTTTCACGTTTACGATTAAAATGCTGAAAAGAGACGAGGCAACGGCGCAAATATTGCGTAACACAGCGCTGCCCCGCCTACATCCGGAGGCCCTGTTTGATTGTGCCTCCGGATGTAGGCGGGGCAGTTTAGTCTTCAATTCTTGCAATTTTTATGCCCTATTTGTTTCGAGATTTTTTATTTTGTGTTTTCTTTGATTGTTTGATTAAAAACAAAAAAATCACATTTTTTTTATTCACCACTGATCGAAAAAAACACTCCTTTAAAACGGACTGGTACTCAATAAATGACTGGCTGTGTGGATGTCCATTGAGTCATTTCAATGAAAGTCATTTTCAGCGCTGAAAAGACTTAAAACATACAGTCGGAACAGGACTGACTAGGGACGACTTTCCTCTCTGGCACTGATCTCCATCAGACAGAGACTTTTAAAACTCAAGGCACAGAAGGAAGACTTCTACAGCAGGTCATTGATGCGTTCGTTCAGGAGGAACGGCGCATAGACTTTACTTAATTTATTAGTAAAGGTAAGACCGTAATGACATTTTTTAAATTATTGTGCTTTTTGTGTGTTACTTGTGAACACGCTGCTCTGGAGGGCTCATATGGTATTTATAAATCTGACTGATGACGTCAGTGCCTCCCCAGCCATCAACCTCACCGCACGTCACTGCTACTGAAAGACAAACAATGTAAGGTAAAATAAGGAAACTGGATATTAAAGTATTCAACGAATATAAAAATATTTTATCCACTGACTAAAAAGTTTAATTATATTCTTAAAAGGTACAGGTTTAATTCATAGAATCCAACCCTTTTCTCACTATGGTTCACACTCCAATATACTAGGGGGCGTCAAAGCACCCGGTGTCGCCCGCCAAAAGGGGACGAAGAAGAGCATCCTTTAGGTGGCGATATGCGACATGTATCCCTCGAGTTGGTTTGCAATTTAGAAAAGAGAAGAAGAATTGAACGCGTGCACGCACGCACGCGCACGCACGCACACACGCATACATATACGCACATAAATACACACAGAGCCACACGCGCGCACTAAAGTCGCGCGGTCACGGTGTTGGTTTTTCTGTCACTAGCTTTATCTCAGCCGAGTGGAGCAGTTATAACGGACAGCATTTGTCTTTGGCTTAAGGTCTATTAGGCCACAATCGAAACAGGAAACAACCGTAGTACTATATCGACGATTGCCATTTTATAAACCAATTGAATTATCTTTTGAAATGGTGATGTATTCCAGTATTTGAATGGTACTCTTACCTTGCTAGTTAGCTAGCTGATAAGCTATCTTACCGTATAAGCTTGTATACAGTAAGGTAATGTATGGAAATTGACCTTTTCCCATCGGCACATATTGTGTGCACGCCGCTATAAGGTTCCAATACCAAATTAATTAAACTAACGGAAATTATTTTTTGAGCTTGTCCTGTTCCAAGCTAAAGTTAGATAAGGATTGAATGAAAAGCATTAGCTGGCCATTGTGACCGGAAACGATCCAGCTGACAGGGGGAACGTTCACATATCTTATTTGATACAGCCGATGTAGCAAAAAAGGAGACCCAAGCGAACGATAGGTTTGATAGTTAATCGTTGGTCATAACGTTGCAGCGAACGTTTGGAGCTGCTGAGGAGCGCCGCTACCAAACGTCAAGTTGGCCTTCGTCCACCTCAGTCTTGTGCAAAAGCCTAACCGACGTGAATTTCTAAGGGTAAGGTCGGAGCGAGGACAAGATCTTGCAAAATGCCGGCTGTGTCGAAAGGAGACGGGATGCGAGGATTAGCGGTGTTCATTTCGGACATCAGAAACTGTGAGTGTCATTGGCTTTGATCGACTTTTATTTCTTTGTTAATTTGTTGCAGTTTCAGTCAGATGACTTCAAAAGCTCGAACTAATTCCGTTGGCAGATTACCACATTACGTGACGATCTAATGAAACGTGACGGTAAAAGAAGCAAAGAAAGGCAATCATCTGCGACCCTAATGGTGTTTAAAAGCTCATCCTAATATTATATTCATAACTTATAATCTTCCGTTGCATTGAAAGCATAAAACACTGTATACTTGTGCAGATTCAAGTATATGCCAATTTAGCTTGTAATAATTTAACTTTTTGAGAGTACACTATTCCACCGCCACAATCCATGCTGCTCTGTATATTTTCACTTTGTCTTAATAGTAGTCCACATGTGAGTACTTGACAGTGTAGTCTAATTCCCCAGTCTTTAAATTTGTATTTAATGTGCCAAGACCAAGATGACAACGTTTATTTTGCATTTCCTGACACTTGAGGACCATTACGAGACTTAATAATTAAACAAGTTCCCATATATGAAATTTTTTTTTTTTTTTTTTTTTAACTCCTCATTGCATATAAATTACCTCTGTATTTAACCCATCCCTAAAGAGCAGTGGTCAGCCTAATGCAGAATTGAGGAGCACCACAAACACATCAGCTGTACACACATAATACCTACATGATAGAATACGTGTTGGGTTGAGAGTCTGTGGTAAATCAGATCATCTCTCTTGGACCAACTCAAACCAGACAAGAAATAATGTTTATGTCCTTGCAATACATGGTATATTATACATATGCAGGACTGACTATGCTAGAAATGGTGACAGTACAATAATCTTTTAGACATTTTTAGGTTTCATGTTTCATGTGATCTTGGGTTGTCCTCCCTGATTTTCTCTTTAAATTATTGTGAAACAATTTTAGCTTAAAAAGTAGTATAACAGAGGTTGACTGACCTAGTTTTAGGAAGCTGTTTAACATCAGTAATTTTGTCACCTACAGTTGTTAGACACATGTTTTTGGAAAAAAAAAGTGCCCTTTAACTATTTTTCTTCTTGATAAATTAGAGTGCTTTTGTTTTCTTTCAGGTAAGAGTAAGGAAGCAGAGATCAAACGGATCAATAAAGAGCTGGCCAACATTCGTTCCAAGTTCAAAGGGGACAAAGCTTTGGATGGCTACAGCAAGAAGAAATATGTCTGCAAGCTGCTGTTCATTTTCCTACTTGGCCATGACATTGACTTTGGACACATGGAGGCAGTCAACCTGCTCAGCTCCAATAAGTACACTGAAAAGCAGATTGTAAGTGTGTGTGGAAATGGTTTTTGTGTCAAGTGCAATTTGGTATGTTTTCTGAAGTATGATATAATGAAACGTTAAAAATAAATAACTTTTACAGCTAAACTCATCTTTACAGTAAACAATTTTTATTGCATTATTACTTCCCAGTTCAACTACCCTGTATGGCTTGAATATCTGAGCTGAGAATCTGTTCTTTTTCAAATTTTTTAATAGCAGTGCTATTGCAAAATTTCCAGCAAACTGTGTTTCATGCTCAACTATTATTTGATGTATTATTTTACTCCTACAAATATGTTTCTGCAGGGCTACCTGTTTATCTCAGTTTTGGTAAACAGCAACAGTGAGCTGATTCGTCTGATCAACAATGCCATCAAGAATGATCTTTCCAGCCGCAATCCCACCTTCATGTGCCTGGCACTTCACTGTATAGCAAATGTGGGAAGCCGAGAGATGGCTGAGGCTTTTGCCGGTGAAATCCCCAGAATCTTGGTGGCAGGGTGAGTTTACTAGGGACAAAGGCTTACAATTAAGTTGGTGGGGAGGGGTGAAAACAAAACTTCACTTCCTTGCTTGTAATGTAAATGTGCGTTATAGTGATACGATGGATAGTGTGAAACAGTCAGCTGCCCTATGTCTTCTGCGGCTCTATAAGACCTCTCCTGACTTGGTGATGATGGGTGAGTGGACATCACGTGTGGTGCACCTGCTCAACGATCAGCATATGGTGAGGGCACTATGCACGCATTGGTCCATGTGGGTCAGTGAAAACAGCTCTATCTTTTTTCAGTGTGGTAACAAAACTTGAATAATTCTCAAAAATATTATTTCTAAGACTTTATAGTTTGTTTTGAGTTATTAAGCTAGAGTATTTGTGAAAAGAATCAGCTTCAACAGGAAATTTTATCTTAGTAAAGTCTCTCTTTTTTTTTTTAAATACATATTTATGGCATATTCTATCCATGCCTACTGGCTATCATGTAAACATCTAAAATAAATATTTCATGCAGCTAAGGGAGACTGCATAGATGGCGCTCATTTAAAAATATCTACTGTAAATCAAATATTGCCCAAATATTACTTGTTTAAAAATTAACTTTTTTTTTTCCCTCTCCTTTTTTTTTCATTTTTTTTTTTTTTTTTTTTTATTAATTAAAAAAAAAAAAAAAAAAAAAAAAAAAAAAAAAAAAAAAAATAAAAAAAAAAATAAATAAAAAAAAAATAAAAAAAAAAAAAAAAAAAAATAATTTCTTTTTTATTAAAATACTTTTATTTTAATTAAAATAAAATAAAATAAAAAAAAAAAAAAAAAAAAATAAAAAAAAAAAATAAAAAAAAAAAAAAAAAAAAAATTAAAAAAAAAAAGTAAAAAAAAAAAAAAAAAATTTTAAAATATAAAAAAAAAAAAAAAAAAAAAAAAAAAATAATAAAATTTTTTTTTTTAGTTGTATATTGAGCTGCATTTAAATAAGGGCATCTATCCACTGAAATTGAAAGTAAATGTGATAAAAAGTGGCACTATCTAGTCTGACTTGGGGGCTGACTGCAATGATGTAAAGGGGAACTCATGGGAAGTTGGCTCACAGTCTTGTTAACATAAACAAGAGACACATGTTTATGTTAATTGAGTTTGAAATTAAATGAAATCTACCACAAAGTATTTTTGACTTTTCACTTAACTTCACCTTTGTCCTTCAATTATTATGATTACCAACTGGGTAAAAGTCAAGTGAATGTCAATTGTTTAAACTCACTCATAAAAGTATAATTCAGTGAATACAATTGTCTGATAACAAAACACATCGTATATTCTAAATATGAATCATTTTAATCCAAGTGTAGTTAAATTTGTAATTGAATCATTGTCTTTGTGTGTTTTATTAATTTAGGGTGTCGTTACGGCGGCTATCTCTCTTATCACATGTTTAAGTCAGAAGAATCCAGATGAGTTCAAGACCTGTGTTTCTCTGGCTGTTTCTCGACTAAGCAGGGTATTTATGTCAGAAATAAACTCTTATTCTACATGCTTTATTTGCTTAGTTCATCTTTCAGTAGTACCAAGTATAAGTACATCAATTACAACTTGCATTTGCATGTTTATGTTACAGTCTTAAGTCCAAGGGAAGTCTTCAGTCCCTATTCTTTGCTGTTTTGCTTTTTGTAATGTGTATGATTGTTTGGGTCCAAGTCACGTGACTCTAGTTTTCTGTGTATATTCATCTTTAAATTGAATAAGATAATGTATTCCTCTGTACAATACGTGTTTTAACTTGTTTGCATACAACACTAAGAAATATTTCTGATTCTTTAGATTGTGTCGTCAGCCTCAACTGATCTTCAGGATTACACATACTACTTTGTTCCAGCACCCTGGCTTTCTTGCAAACTGCTGCGCCTGCTGCAGTGTTACCCCCCACCAGAAGATGGTGCTGTCAAAGGCCGCCTGGTTGAGTGTCTGGAGACAATTCTTAATAAGGCACAGGAACCACCAAAATCCAAAAAGGTGCAGCACTCTAATGCAAAGAATGCTATCTTGTTTGAGGCCATCTCACTCATCATCCACTATGACAGGTGAGCCCCCATGAAATGAGCACCGTATATCCAGGTAACATTGTTATCTAATGTGTCTATCTATCTATCTATTGTGTGAGTAAGTAACTGAATGTATCTCATGGGCATGGATCTGGACTAAAAATGGTGTACAACAAATAAGAATAAAAATGAGCCTTAACAAATAAGAATAAAAATGAGCAAAACCCTGTGGAGGCACTACAGGAAACAAATTAAGGAAAAAACAGAAAAGGAAATAATAATTAAACAGATTTTTACATAATAATAATTAAAGACAATGATCTAAGCACAGCTGAAAATAATTTCTCATATTAAGTATCAAGCATGATTCTTAGTTTCTTTGTGATCTATGCATATGTATCGTTGTTATGTTGCACCCTGTGAACGAGTCTCTTTGTCATCAGTGTATAAAAGTGTATAAAAATTAATTGCATAAAATTCTATACATTTTTTTCTATAGTGAGCCCAATCTGCTGGTTAGAGCTTGTAACCAGCTCGGTCAGTTCCTTCAGCACAGGGAAACAAATCTGCGCTACCTGGCTCTGGAGAGCATGTGCACTCTGGCCAGTTCCGAATTTTCCCATGAAGCTGTGAAGACACACATTGAGACTGTCATCAATGCACTGAAGGTATTGTATCATGTTTTTAACCAAATAATTTGACTTAAACCATACTTTCATCTTTAAAAAGTGCAATAGATGATTTTATTGTTATTTGTTTATCTCTGTCCTAGACTGAGAGGGATGTGAGTGTCCGACAGAGGGCAGCAGATTTGCTGTATGCGATGTGCGATCGAAGCAATGCTAAGCAGATTGTGGCTGAGATGCTCAGCTATCTTGAGACTGCAGACTATTCCATCAGAGAGGAAATGGTAAGTGTTTATCATATCCCTCCTTGGCTGAGTTGCAGTGTAATTCATTGTTACAACTTTACCGTGAGAATGCTCGAGTTTGTTCAAAATGTGATACTAAATAACCTGTTCATTATTCAGGTCCTTAAAGTTGCAATATTGGCTGAAAAGTATGCTGTGGATTATTCCTGGTATGTGGACACCATTCTCAACCTCATCCGGATTGCTGGGGACTATGTCAGTGAAGAAGTCTGGTATCGTGTTATTCAGATTGTCATTAACAGAGATGACGTGCAGGGCTACGCTGCCAAGACAGTCTTTGAGGTGACAGTACAATACATGCTATTTTTATTACACATTTGCCTTATAAGTAGATTCAAAATCAATTTTCATGTTTAAATTTGAATTATTTCTTTTCCATCTTAAACTAAACCAGTGAGCTTTGGCTTTAATTATTCAATTTATAAATTACAAAAATGGAAAATAATATTTTCATATAAATATTTATATAAAACAGAGATGTGTACAGCCATTTAGTTTCTCAGATTCAAGAAGAAAAACTGCCAGCACAAAAATTTTGAGGGACTTGATATTCATTCTATTCAATCAACTATTTTAGTTATGCGTAGGGATGTCTTGTCTCATATGTTGTCAGCATAATAGGCTTGTTCAAACCATCCCAGAGGGTTAGAAATCTCCTCTGAAATGTACAGGAAAGTGCTTGATGCTCATATGGGGTCAGAACACCACACTGCAGCCTTTTAGGCCCATGCAATTTTGGTTAAAGGTTAGATTAAGCCTAATTATTTCATTTAAGCAATATAATTCAAGTTTTTTTTTTCAGTGGGTACCATTGGGTGTGAAAATAGTTCTAGAGGAAAACTGTTTGGATAAAGAGCAGCACTCTCTAAGTATGAGTCCAGATTTAAGTGTAGAAAATATAATACTGTTGATGTTGTACTACTCCCTGTTTCACCATAATCTTCCATGCAGCTTTTTCTACATACCTACAAACCTGACTCCAATTTTTTTGTGGATGGGAAGTCCTGTTGCATAAATTATGCATGCCAATCAATCAAACTATATTTGTCTGATTTCAATGCGCATGTAAACACACTTTGTGTTGTCCCAGAGCAGCTTTGTGATATAGCCATATTGTAATATAGATATAGACAAAATAGGCCTTCCTGTCCTTGTAAACTGTATCCCAAACTACAAAAAAATAGAGAAGATTTTAGAAGGTTTTATAATTTGCTCAAATAAAGTGGCAACTTCCAAGCTGTAAAAAATAGATGTATAAATTCCTACTGCAGTACTTCAATTGATTTCAGTCAGATCCTGGAAATGGGCAAATACTTGCAAATCTTAAACAAATGTGCTGATTGAAATAAATCTGTATAACCTAGTAGTAAACATATTAACTGTGTTTTGCAGGCCTTGCAGGCCCCTGCCTGCCATGAAAACATGGTGAAGGTTGGAGGTTATATTTTGGGGGAATTTGGCAATCTCATTGCTGGTGACCCACGCTCCAGGTGTGTATTAATTTTAAATGTTAATGCAATGACTTGAGAATTAAATATTGAATTATAAATAATAAACTGAACTTTTATATACTAATAGGTTCTAAATACATACTAATTTTGCTGTTCTGTTATTCAGCCCTTTGGTCCAGTTCAACCTTCTTCATTCCAAGTTCCACCTGTGTTCTGTGCCTACTCGTGCTCTGCTGCTGTCAGCCTACATCAAGTTTATCAATCTATTCCCAGAGACTAAAGCCACCATCCAGGAAGTTCTTCGCTGTGATAGCCAAATTCGCAATTCAGATGTGGAACTACAGCAGCGTGCCGTCGAGTATCTCAAGCTTTCTTCCATTGCTAGCACAGATGTCCTGGTTAGTGTTAACGATTTTGTGAGCTAAAATCCTCTATTCTAGGAAAGAAGAAATTGAGTCTTTTCTTTGAGGAGCGATATATTTTTTGTCTCACAAATGTATCACTTCAGACAGTCCTGGATTATTCTGTTGCTGAATGTAATGTTCAAAGACCTACACTTGTATTTTCTGTTTGCAGTTTTATTCTCTGGTTGCCCTCTGTGTTGTTTCAGGCAACCGTTCTGGAGGAGATGCCTCCTTTTCCAGAGAGGGAGTCATCAATTCTGGCTAAGCTTAAAAAGAAGAAGGGGCCGGGTGCTGTGTCTGTCACAGAGCTGGAAGACAACAAGAGGGAGGGTGGGGAGTTAAACGGAGGAAGTGAGCGGGGCCCAGAGACAGCAGCAGTGGCTGCTTCAAATGCTGTAAACAAACAATTTATTTATGACCTATTTTACCAAATCACAGCAAAAAGAATGCATTTTGCAAGACTATAACTTCTTTTATTTTCCAGTCAACTCCTTCACCATCGGCCGACCTCCTTGGTATTCGTTCCACCGCTCCCATTGGTGGTGCTTCAACAAGCGCCGGCAGTCTGTTGGTGGACGTGTTCTCTGAGGCTGCGCCAACTGCATCATCTGCTGCAGTAAATGATGATGGCTTCCTAAGGTGAAAGACCATTCCTTGAATAGCAACAGTAGAATCTGCAATAGCTAAAACCTGATGTAGGTTCAGAAAATTCAACCCAATCAAAAACATTCAGAAGAACAATGTTTGCAGACTGAGAATACAATACAGTACAATTATTCTTTCTAATCATTTTAAATTAAAAATGACTATTATAAATGATTCCATTTTCAGGATTTATTATCTGTCTAACTAAACTTAGTTAATTATATTTAACTATAATATAGCAGCATATAATATTCCCTTTACCTATTACCTATACAGTATGGACAGAGACAGATAAGGGATGTTATGTTAAAGTTGACATATTATGCAAAACTCACTTTTTCAGTGCTTTAGTTCTTATATTTGTGTATCATGAGTGTCTCCCCACCCAGTAAATGTCAGTTTTGATAACTACTTCAATTCAAAAGTAAACCGCCGCAACTGTGTCTCAAAATGGTCCGTTTTGCACTCCTGCCCTACTGTTATGTTAGAGTTGGATTGATTTGAGTAATCCGAGGCCAGCGCTGCGCATCTCCTCCCATACAACCACAGCTCACTACGCAAGGATCCTCCTACGCAAAGCGGTCCTCACGTCTTCTCTCTTGGCTGAAGAAATGGGTGGTGCTCATTGTAGCTCCTTAGAACTTAGAGGGAAAACAAACTGGTTGTGAAACTGGTGTGTTTAGAGTCCAACTGTGCTCAGTCCTTCGTTTTTTTTGACCAGTGCATGTTACTAACATTTCCCTTAAACAGCAAGGCACCATAAAAGGAGCATAATATGTCACCTTTAACTAAGTCACTAACATTTTAATTGACAAATATTTATTTGAATAGAGTTGAAAAACACAAAAGCCTTAAACAATGACTAACACCCCCCACTTCATCCAAACAGAGATGATAAATCCATTGTTTGCCAATTATAGCATCATCCAAGTTCAGTACCTCTCTTTCTGGTCTTGTGGAAGGTCATAATCATTTGACCTGAGACAGAAATACACTCATTTTAATTTTCTCATTCTGACAAATGAATTGTGGGTACAGAAAATGTGAGCTATTGGTGAAAAGTGATTATGTGAGATAGGACTTCTGAGCAGAGTTCTTCCTCACATTTAGATGGTTCGATTTCTGGTGGTTTCAGTGGGAAAAATCAGCAGTTTAATATAATCTCATATCACCACATGCATTGATCTGTTGGATCTAAATGGGGAAGCATCTTGTATTGGAGTTTGATGTCTTAATTTGGCATTCTTGTTGATTTGTGGAGTATGTGTTTGATTACACTAGTATGTTACCACTTTATTTGTGATATGTAGTACCTATACTGTTGAAGTTGTTCCACTGGTTGTCTTTTTTCTCTCTTTGTTTTAAAAAAGACCTGCCAACCAAGAGAATTTAATAATTGGATGCTATTTGCTTAAAACTTGATTGAAAAAGCATAAGTAATTTGCTATTGTGGGATTTATTGTATGATGAACAGTAAACCAGAGAGAGGCAAGCCTTTAATTTGTTGGGAGTAAATATCATAGCTTGTAGCTGCTGCATCTGCATATTATTGATGCTGTGCAGTGAACGGAAAAAAAAATTGACATTGTGTGAAGAAGCAGAACACATCTCAACCATTGTATCAGAGATTTTGGAATTCTTGGACATTTGGATGCCACTATACATAATATTTGCTCCAGTGATTAAATTTCCATTGCTGCATTTAAATATTTGTATAACATATTTATATTATTTATGTGTATATGGGGGAATTTTGGAAATAATACCTTATCAGAAAAGAGAAGTCTTTACCAGGTTACCAGTTTCTGGCTGCTGTAGTTTGGGGTATGTACTGCTGATTGCAGATTTTTCCTCATGGTTGGCTGGTCTAGTACACTGTCTATTCTTTTTATCTTGATGTCTATATGACTGTCTTTCATCTTTTTCTCTTCTTCCCTTCTTTCCTGTGTGTGTGTGTGTGTGTGTGTGTGTGTGTGTGTGTGTGTGTGTGTGTGTGTGTGTGTGTGTGTGTGTGTGTGTGTGTGTGTTCACATGCACGCATGTATATTTGTATGTTTTGTCTGAATGTCTATCCCCTCTCCTCTACTTTGATTTGATATTGACAGAGATCTGGAACAGCCCACCGAAACTTCTGATTCCCTTTTGGTGGAGAGTTCTGGTGATTTGGAGTAAGGGCCAATAGGCAACTGCAAAATTAGCTAGTAAAATACACATAGGCTACCTCCTCCCAGACTTTTTTTATTTTTTGAAATATAACACTATATACACACTGTGCTTTGTAGCTTGCACTGACGAGCCCTAAACTAACTTACATATGTTGTCTTTAAACAATTGTTGAAAGTACAACTGTTGTATAGATCAGTATAGTTCACAATTCGGCCTTAATTTATCTAATTGTGGGTTGTTTTGAGTACAGGAGATTTAGACAGAACTGCAATCTTTGTGTAGCCTGTCCTTTTCCCAAGATAAACACTAAAGGTTTTTGTTTTTTGACATCTTGTCATGCTGTGGCCTTAAGTGTAAAAATCAATTCAAGATCTATTTTCAAGTTTTTTTGGAAATGTATTGAAAAGAAAAGCCAACACATTGATAATTAAGACCTAATACAGTGTACCCTCGTTTATCGCGGGGGTTACGTTCCGGAAATAACCCGCGATAGACAAAATCCGCGAAGTAAACAGCTTTATTTTTTACAATTATTTTACAGGTTTTAAGGCCGTAAAACCCCTTACCACACACTTTTATACACTTTTCTTACAGGATTTAACATTTTCTCACAATCAAACACTTTCAAAGTTCAAACTTCTTCCTCTGCTTTTTGGTTGCGACCGCAGGTGCCTTTTCCCCTGCAGTTCTCCAATCTGGATTCAGAGCACAATGCACTGGAAAAAAAATCCGCGAAGCCGCGAAAAGTGAACCGCGTTATAGCGAGGGTACACTGTACTTATAGTACTTACTTGAAGCATCTTTGGCACAGGTTACACCCCCACTCTTCTTGGGGATGGCACCATAAGTGTAGTGCACATTTTGTTGATATTCTGCATTCTTCTCTGCAGACCCTCTCAAACATTAGATGTCCTCGGTGGATAGCCTTTTCTACCTTTGGGCTCAACTCTGGGCCACTGAAATACATTCCCAGAGCTGTCTCACCCAAAAAAAAAAAAAAACACAGCATGACTTTGTAATCACTGTGCTTTATCATAAGGATGGTATAGGGCAGGTATTGAGCAGTTCCTGGTTCCCTCTAAACATGACATGAATTAATGTTACAATTTTCAATTTGGTTTCATTCAACCAAATAATCTTGCTCCTCACAGTCTCTAGGTGGGTTGTCGTGTGTCTGTTTAGTGAAGTGAGGCATCCATCTGGCCAATCTGCTTTAAAGCCCAGATTGGACCAGTGATAGGTGACCTTCTGGAACTTTGTCCCATCTGCACACAGGATCCTGTCTCTTGACAGAGTGGCAGATCTATTGACCTCATTGCTTGGCTTTTACTCTGATTTGCCTTGTCAGGTATGAGACCTTCTAGACAGGCATGTATCTTTGAAAATAATGCGCAGCCCGTTAAATTTTACTGCAAGTGGACTCTGATCAAGGTGTAAGAACATTTCAAATCATAGTTGAGATGAAAGGCTGGCATAATCCCTACTCGCAACATAAAGAGGATTGAGGGGACTATATAGTAAACTCACTGATAACCTGAAACCCCGCTTTCAGACACTAAGCCCGTGTGTTTAAATAGTATTGTAGCATTGTGTAGTGGATATGCACCAAATGGATATCAGCACCAGTCATGTAGTTTTTTTTTGTTAGTTTTTTTTTTTACTGATCTATAAATGCAAAACACTCAGTGTTCATTTGTTTTTTGATACTACGGTCACCTAGTAATTAAAAAAAATCATTAATTAATAACTAACGTAACGTCTAACTTCTCATGTAGAACCGCAAAAGATGTTGGGATATAATGCTTGGTTTTTGACTTCACTATGAAAAGGGCAAACTCCGTAATTAGTTCAATATATAGGGAAATAGGGAGTGATTTTGGAAAGTGTCAAATGTCATAGTAAACCAGTGTTATATTAATACAATATTTAAGTACTTTTCAATACACTTGCTAAAAAAACTTCTTTTTTTTAATTTGGAAACTGAGTCATAAATTCCAATAGAATTGAATGTTTAAGGCTGATAGATAAAATATCTGTCAATGCACAATTTGTGCTGACCTGTTCAATATATCAACATCTCTTTTCCTTCAAATATATTTATTTGTTATTTCATTAGCATAATAAACCCTCTACATTGACATGACAGGACATGTATTGAAATATAGCCTATCAAGTACAGCCAGTCTGTCCTGTACATTGATGTTGATTTAACCGGCATTTACTAACCTCTGCTTTTCATTTTTGTCCATTGTTCCTTCTGTTACATTTGTCCTAACACTCACTTGGTGTATGTCGTACATAATGGCTTTTTAACCCACCTGCCCTGCTCCGACCTTCATTTGTCTTGTCACCTGTCTGCATCTACCCATCCTTTGTGCTTGGGGCTGCCCTGTGGTCTCAGTGCTGCTCCTTCCTCTGAGGATCCCGCTCCTCCATTGTCTGATGCAGATGAACTTCTCAACAAGTAAGATTTTCTCTGGATGGAACATTTATGTGTCTCCAAATGTTCCCTAATTATGTTGTAACACTAAAAAATACTATAATACCACTTTTTAAGTCTGTGATCTTTTACCTGGTTGGTAATGGCTTTGTTTTATAACGATAGGAAAAAGAGCAGCACACCCGGAGTGTAAGATTTACCTAATGGTACAAATATTAGAACTATTATTAAATATTAATATTTTCTTTTTGTAATTAGCAAGCATGTCTTGGGAAAATAAATTATTTATAATGCCACTTTTGCTCTGGGTAGAATTTGATAACAGGGGCTAGGTGCTGTGAAAGGTTTATAGTACACAAAGGTCTTAATTGATTAATGTTTTGTTTTTTTTTTCATCCTGGTACACTGGCAACAACAGCAGTTGCAGTTTTGATGGAAGTGCTTTGTAAATGGTAGTCAGAGTATTGGCTTAACTACTGTGGCTCAAAAAATGAAGTCTGTTTTCCCATCATCAGAGGATCTCCCATTTAGTCTAGTTAAACAGGATTCTAACCTCAAATGTGCCCCTTGACAGTACAGTGCAAACACATCTGCAACTATAAATGTTGACTTTGTTGATGTAATGTACAGGATAGTACTACTTGTAAAAACTTCAAACCATAAATGTAGTCTTCACATCTGTTTTTTAGGGTATCTGTATTAACGGTATATGAGTGCAGGGTTATAACAATAGTTATCTTTTGACAGTGGTATGAGTATAGTTGGGAAAAGTATAAATGTAGACTAGTTGTGTAATTCTGAGGGTGTCATTACTCTCAGAATTTAACTACAGGTATAACCATTTATGCAAGGGGAAGGAAGGTGCCAAATCTTGGATGGGAGGGATTATTGTTTGTGTATTTGTTTTTAGTTCCTCCTTTTTTTTCCTGCTGTCAGTGACAGTCATTCACTGCATCATTATGCATTTAATTGATCATCCCAGGAACAGGAACTTCCTGTATTTGGTAGTGAGGTTCATTTACACATCTGGTGCCAAATACATTTTACTAACAAGTAACAGTATAAAACATGTATATATGAAATAAGTATGTAATCACACAGAATTACTCGAAAATGAAAAAAAAAATAGAAATGCAGCACAACCTTGCAGCTGTGTGTAATCCAATTTGTACTTCTTATAATTTATAAAAAAATCCTGAAGCTGTTGTTCAGGATTTGTCAGAAACCACTTTAAATTTTGAACTATGTAACTTCTAATATTTGATGTATTCCAATGCTACAGATTTGTTTGCAAGAACAATGGAGTTCTGTTTGAGAATCAGCTCCTACAAATTGGCATCAAGTCAGAGTATCGTCTGAATCTCGGTAAGGTTGCACTGAAGCTTGTTTACTGAATACACATGTTTGTCTATCTGTGAAAGTTTTTAACTATTTGGACCATGTAATTTTGCCTATGTTGATTTCTAAAAGCTTTAACAATGATAATGAGTTGATTGTCTTTCTTGTCTCAGGGAGAATGTACTTATTCTACGGTAACAAGACATCAGTGCAGTTTGCCAGTTTCAGTACTACTGTCAGCTGTCCTGGAGAGCTGCAATCTCATATCCTTGATAATTTACTATGTTTTGATACTGAAAAGTATTGAAAGAAAGACTTTGAACACAACATTTAGAAGTAATGGATGTCATTGTTATTTAAGGCTTTTAACGTTATGCTTAATACACCAATAGATGCAGGTTTGTGATCGTGGATATCAGAGATCTGTCTAGTCAGGCACTGCTCTAAATACTTTTGTCCACCTGATGGTCCTTAACAAGCAGTCACAGCTTAATGTTCAGACTAAACCAGTGGAACCACTGGTGGAAGGAGGAGCCCAGATCCAACAGGTTCTCAATATTGAGTGTTTGACTGACTTCTCTGATGCCCCACTGCTCAACATCAAATTCAGGTAAGATTGCAAAAATACACAAACGACTCGTATATTAATTTGCTTGTCAATGTTGAGTTTACATGTGTCAGTAAAGCCATATTAGCCCAGTGTTGAAACAAATTTACTCTCACTAGACAGAAAAAATTCACTTTAATGTCACGGACCAGATGAGAACCCAAGTGTGACACAGTCATTGGTTTGAATGGGGTTGCACAGGGAGACGGAACAGGATCGGCGAGGAAGCGGGATCCGGACAAGCCCGAGTGAGGGCGAAGTCGGGTATAGAAGGCAGCGTGGTCCATTGGGGCTCAGGCAGGGTGTCATGGTCAGGGAGGGAAGGCAGTTGGGTTTACCGGGCGGCAGGCAGAATCGGGAAGTCGTGGGCAGAATGGGTCGGAACCAGGCAGGCAGGTAGGCTACTAGATCTCGAGAACCAAGAACAGAGGGGTTTAACAAGAAACAGACGGAGCAGGCAGGTCGGGAACAGGCAGGGTCAACAACGGGCAGGCAGAGAACGCTGGAAATCTCGCATAGTCTCAGAGAACAAACTGGAGAAGGACTGGGACCTAAATAGAGCCCTTGTGATTGCATTAATTTGCCACCGGTACGTGGGTGCGATGGCAGGGTTGCCCTCTCCGCAGCTGTGACACTTTCAAACTGTCACTACCAGGTGCACATACCTCTATTATCTGAGAAGGGGAAGCTGATGGATTTCTAAGGAAACTTTTTAAAAAAGGGAACAACTTTACACAATGAAAATAGATATGGTATTCTTCACAGTAAAATTGAAATATTATAGATCTAAAATGAAAAACCATATCAATTAATGTCCACAGAGGAAAATCTGAAGACCACATTTATGAAATGTCTTTAGAAAGAATTTCTTAACAAATAAAATCAAAATGTTTTGGAAGAAAGATATTTCTTTTCTTTTTCTCAGAATGTCTGTACCTGGCAGTGTTTTGTTAAAACTGGGTGCCACAGCTTGCTGTGATAGACATGAGGAAAACTGACAGCACAGATCTAAATATCTATCAGATCTATTCCTTATGTCTTATGCAATACTGCAATATTTTGCAGCTTTATTCCCTACTTCAATTATACCAACAGTCTCTGGACCGTGAGGCCAGGAATAAAGAGTGGTTATGATATTAGGGTATTTTTGAAACAAGATCAGATTATAGTAGTCAATGGTGTCGAACATCACCAGGAATTGCTTTAATATTGCCTTGTCTTGCTTCATTTTTAATATAAGGACTGGGTATGCTACTTAAATGGACATTTTTTTTTTCCTGAATTGTGCGTTTACTTATGAAACATCACAAAGAGCACATAAATGTGTCCTTCAGATATGGCGGAGCACTACAGAACCTGACCCTTAAGTTGCCTGTCACTATCAACAAGTTCTTCCAACCAACTGAAATGACCTCACATGACTTTTTCCAGCGCTGGAAGCAGCTCAGCCAGTAAGTGTGTGTAATGTGTGTATTTGTTATTACTATCAGGTATATTTAGAAACTGCAACTGACTTTTTTGAATTCTCTAGGCCTCAGCAAGAAGCACAGAAGATATTCAAGGCCAATAACAGCATGGACACTGAAGTACTGAAGGCTAAGGTCTGTCTTCATTTTATCAGGCATTATGTCAAATAAATGTGGATGTCTTGTCCATAAGGGTTATTCTGCATTTAAGATGCTTCCCCAGTTAAACAAAGTGTTTCTTTTGCTCTCTTCAAACAAATAGAAGTCGACAGAGAATGATAATCATCATTTGAATTCAAATTTAAGAATTCAGACATGTATATTTATGTAAATGGTTCATAATTTTTGCATCTGCTTCCACATGTTCGTATGCAGCCAAGGAGGTAAACCGCAACCTACTGCGTGTCGCTCCATCACTGTAGTTCTTCTGTGATCAGAAGCTTGTCAGTTCATTTCCTGGCCCCTCCCAACTTCATGTCATTGTTTTTGAGCTTGACTAAATCCCAAAACATTCTCAGTTATCTATCAGCATTGTCTGTTTATGAATAGAGCTGCAGCTATCGGATATTTTAGTAATTGGTATCCTGCTGAAAATTCCTTTGGTTAATCAGGTAAACTATCCTAATAAAAAAAAAAAAAAATGATGTAAGACATTTGACTTAATAATGTTGATCTTGCTCCACCAAACAAACCATTTCCTTCTCTTTCTGCCATTGCGTGGGTGACTTAAGTGCGTTGTGCCACATTAAAAGTAGTTTGTGAGAAATACCGTGCCTTTACCATTAAATAAACAATTCCTCAAGGCAGAAAAAACCTCCTCGATCATTTTTTTGTAATCACGGTACTCAAATGATGTTACTCATTTCACCCCTACTTGTGAATTGACAACACCCAACACAGAATTCATGAATTCGAATGGGAAAAAGTGGATTGTAGTAGTATAGAAGATGACTCTACGTAAATAGTCTATGTACTATTTTCTCTAAACACTGTCATATTTTCCTCTGCATATAGCTGCTGGGACTGGGAACAGCCCTTTTGGAAAACATTGATCCAAACCCAGAAAACTATGTGTGCGCTGGAGTCATTCAAACTAAGAGCCAGCAGATTGGGTGTCTGCTGAGATTGGAACCAAACGCCCAGGCACAGGTAAAACATGCTGCTTCGTCAGGGTCTCTCGCAGGATGCAAATAAAACTTTCTCTTTAACATTTATTTTCGTTGATTACACATTTTGTTTTTTATTTGTCCTGATAGATAGTTGAGAAAATATCAGAAAAATTTGTCAACATGCATGACACATGAACAATAATATACATTTCTATTCAATGCTTTTATAAATTTGGTTAGTACATGAAGTATGCCCCCCCCAAACAGAGATAGGAACAACAGGCAACAAAGAGAATAGATTCAATACTATTTGTTTAATTTTTGCTGAATAATATGACTTCACCGAATGTAGGAAATGGTAAACAATGTTTTAATTAAACTGGGGCAGAGCCTATAGAACAAGTGTGGCTCTCTTTTGGCTGCTAGAATGCCCAGCTGAGCAGAGCAAAGGCATGGGAGCCATGATGATGAAACACGTTTTTGACCAATATATTTGTCATTTCTCGTCTAAATGACATGAAACTTGGTACTGCACACCTAGTACCAGTAGGATGAAAACTATCGAATTTGAGATCAATCATTTGAGCAGTTCAAGAATTATGCGTGGGACACACAGACAGATGTTCCTTGCATTAATAGACTAGAAAGCACTCGGAGAGCGCAGACCTCCGCCAAGCGCAACAATTCCTGGCATATTGTGATTTCCACCATAAATATTAGTCCCACATATACTTTGAGAGGATCCCATTGTCCATCCTTGAGTCAAATTTCATGGGGTTTGGTCAATAATTAACCGAGATATTGACAAACAAAATTTTTGGCCCCATTGACCACAATGTTAACAAACATTTCAAAGTGATCCAGAATCCAGGATTTCTTCCGGATCACCCCCAAAATGAAATCAGTTCTTCCTTTTCACATTTCCAACAAATTCTGAAAATTTCATCAAAATCGGTCCATAACAGACAGACAGAGACAGACAGAGACAGACAGAGACAGACAGAGACAGACAGAGACAGACGGACACAAAAACATAGCCTCCTGGCAGAGGTAATAAATATTTATTCACAATAAATAGACCAGAACAATGATTACTCTTATGTCACAATGCTTATTATGCAGTTCAAACTTACATGCAGCTTACCAGCAACAGGTAGTGTAAAACAAGAAATGACAGGAGTGAAGTTTAAATTCAGCAATTTATAATAAGCATTTTCAAAAGTAGGTTAAAAGCTGCATTTCTTGTGTTTTATGCAGATGTATCGGCTGACTCTGCGCTGCAGCAAGGACTCCGTCTCAAAGCGTCTATGTGAGCTCCTGGCCGAGCAGTTTTAGGATCCCGACAGCTACCATGACCAGTATTCCCAACATGTCCACCATTGACATCCCCTCTCGCCATCCTGCCACACCTCTCTTCCTCTCAACAATGAAGAATCTTTAAGTAAAATAAGTTGTAACCTACAGAAGGGAAAAATCTGCCATTGCTCCATGTGGTGGGAATTATTGTGATTATTGATGTTTTTCTTTGACTTGTTTATTAACTCGATGCTATATTTTTGATTTCGTCGTTTGCCTGTGTAGCTGGTGTGTTTGTGTGTCCCATTCTACTGCATCCTGACTACTTTGTAGTTCTTATATTGTGTGTGTGACAGACAACTAAATTTGCATTTGAAGAACATTCCATCAAGACAAGTGTAAACATTCCCTTCCTACACTAACACAAAATATCAAATAACATGATCCATAACCCAAACAGAAGGGCAGAGTGGATACTGATGGGATGTTTGAATGAATTTTATGCATGTTGTGGAGGCACAAAAGTTCTGTTGGCTGCTCTTAATTGGAGGTGTGGAAGTTAATCAGATTTAGATTCTCCAAAACATTTCACTTTCATCTTTTTCTGGAGTAAAATTAAGCATTTATATCAATGACTTTAAGTATCTTTTTAAAGAGTATTCATTTGCTGGAAGCATTTCCAAGCAGTGTGACTAGTTGATCAAATGTCACTTTTCATATTGCGATGAAGAGCACTTGACATGTCAAAGCTCTGTTTAAAGCTTTTACAACGTGTGCTCCAGTATCTATATAGATACTGAATCTAGTTTTGTTGACTTTTGCCTTGTAAAACTTGCACAGGTAACTTCAAATTGGAAACAAATAGTCTTTTGAACAATTCAATCATGTCAGATGCCGTGTAGCAGTATTTGACCTTGTTCATAATCATGTTATGGCTCCCTCATTTGACCATTTGTAAAATAATTTGACAAATATTTGGCAACAAATCTGATACCCAGCTTCTCTCATGGATGTCATGATGGAAGAGTCATAGACTGGAAGATTGAATATCCAAACTTTCATGAACAACTACAAGGCACTCAGTATGTGTGTGAATGTGAATATAAATATAGTTGTAAGATGAACTTAAAAAGTCTAAGGACATTCCTAATACATGGTCAAATTCTGTGATTTGCTCTGCAATCACGGTATATTGAAGTTGGTAGTGAAAAATGTAGTCATTTTGTCATTCTGAGTGTGTGTCAATGAAGTATCAACTAGCTGCACCCTGATGTATCGGTGTTAAGAATTTGTCCAATACCATGTTAGAACTAAGGTTTATTCTGTAATTGAAAAATGTTAAATAAATCTATGCCATATACGCAGCACGATGCCTCTTATTGGGTCACAATGGTCAATGATAACTCGTGCACCTGATCAGCTGATCTGATTTCAGTATACATACTGCTTACATCCCAACTGTGAATTTAGATTTGTAAATTCCACAGGAAATCGACACATATCACACTGCATAAGTTGATAAATGTAAAAGTATTCGAAAAAAGATTAAAATTATGTGCCATTTATTTTCATATAAAAAAATGTGTAAAATACATGCAAGGAATAGTATAAACAAGGGAAATCTGCCCAATATGATGGTTAAAAAAGGAGGTTTCAAGTTGTTATTCAAATGATTGTTGATGTCCATTGATTTTCCTGTAACAATATATCAGGAGTGACATTTTTTTGTTTTTTTCTTTTAGTACAGCTTTTCAGTACAATGCAACTGAAGACAGCTTCAACAATCTAGTCATGCTTATATTTACAATTAAGACATGACAAACACACAAAGCATCACAATGATTTAAAATGTTGGCAAAAGTGCAAATTAAACTTTCTTGAAATTTTGTATAAATGATGCACCTTATCTTTTTCCAACATACACGCACACACACACACACAGACACACACACACTTTTGGTCATGCTGTAGCAGAAGGCAGCTTTGGTGTCCATGGTTGTACTTAAAGAAGGCTACAGGGGCAGCCACCACTCTTCTGTTTCCCTCTGTAATTAGATGGAGGAGGGGGACTCTCTACTTCCTGGAACCTTCTGTAGATCAAGCAGAAAAGAAAAAGAAAATTCCTAATTTTATACTTTGTCTTGGAGGAACAAAACAGTGTCAAATCATTTATTTAGGAATGTGGTTTTTGGCTTTAAATACTAAAAAATATTATAATTAACCATACCGAATAATTTTTACCAGCTCCAAGAAAGCCTCATCAACATTGTAACGATTCTTGGCAGATGCCTCCATGTAGTGGATCCTGTTCTCTCTTGCAAATGCCTGAGCATCATCTCTGGAGATCTGCAGACAAATCAGATATCATATATTCTTTTCTGTTTACAACTGAAAAACTAAGTTTATTAGTGTGGATCTACATATGAATATATAATGTGATGTGATTAGTAGCACTGCCTTGATTAGTCAGTGTAAATAAAACTGTCTGATATGACCTGACCATGACCTGCAGTGTTTGGAAAAATTATAGAAAACATGGTTCAGCTAAAGACAAGGCATTGCATTATATCACCTTCAATCAAAAAAAATTAAATAATTTGGCTCAAGTCAGACCTCTTCTGTGAGGTATTACATCACCCAGTGATCAGACTAGTTTTATCCAGAACAGCAGCAATCCAGGAAAACACAAGTACGCAGTGGAACCGCTAGAGAAAGCAAAGCATCATCAAGAAGGCTGGCAAAGCATGGTAACTTACCACTCTTTGCACTTCCAGGTCTGCCTTGTTTCCTACCAGAACCATTGGAAAATCATCTCGATCTTTCACTCTGAGGATCTGTGTATGAAATTTCTGGACCTCGTGGTAACTGGAATGACACAACAAAATCAGTTATAATCGTATTTCAAAGCAGATTTTAATCAAAAAAACACATTGTTGCAAGGGTTGCCATGGTTACCCAACATTTGTCTTTTTACACAATAGACTTTTGACAACACCAGCTGTGCAGATGTGCAAGCCGACTGATCAGACATCACATACTCTCTTTGCATTACCTGCCCCGGTCGTTTAGCGCAAACACCAGTAAGAATCCTTCTCCAGATCGCATGTACTGCTCTCTCATTGCCCCAAACTCCTCCTGGCCAGCTGTGTCTAAAACTGATGAAAACACACTCTTAACAAAGGTATTAACCTTCAATCACTGGGAGTAAGTGCATGTTTTATACGTATATATGTATAGAGACTTTTGCCAATTTTCAAGTTATGTTTTACCTGTGTTAAGGTCACTGAGGATCTGTTTTTCTGGAACACATCTCAGCTTTATAAAGACTACATCTGTAGTCAATATTCAAGAGCAGGAAAGCTTAGAAGTATGAGAACTTCAGTAATTTTGGATTAAATTAGTGCTCTTTTCAATTCTAGTATGGGCTGAGTGTAATATACTGATTTACTGTGATCATTGTGAAACACTGTTGCAAAGCAACACACCACTGCATGGTTTACTGCAATAGCACTGACTAAGTACAAGTCTTAACAAAGAAATAAACCCAGCGAGCAAATGCTCTATCACATTACAGTGTAACACACCTGGAATTTAGATGAAGCAATTCACATAGTCTGTAATCACTCTGAAAATAGTGTTAAGTATGAATCATGTCCAGTGTGAGACAGCCTTACTGTCCAGCCGTGTTTCCTTGCTGTCCACTGTACAGATCTTGGTGTAGGAATCCTCTATTGTTGGGTCGTAATCCGACACAAAGTAAGACTGTGGGATACATTTTGTGATAACAGCAATCAACACCAAAGTGATTTCAGAGGAACATGTCATCCTATATTAAAACTCTACTGAAGAATGTAATTTTTCTGCCAGCTGGACATCATTCAAAAATGAAAAACATGGAAACATGCAGGCAAGCCTTCACTGAGATAAATCTGTGGGTGGATGAATGATGATGAAGGATCACCACCATTTTACTACAAAGAAACTGACATTAAAATGTTTATGGTTAGCTTTAAGTTTAAACTAAAACTTCAGCCTCAAGTTTTAATACAACTCATCCCATAAAGTCATACCTATCAGATGTCGTCATAACAACGTCTGGACATTTTATGGATAATGTCGACTATATGTTGTGAATCTTTTCTTTCAAAAGAAGTGAATAAAGTCGTTAATAGTGTTGGCCATCAGGAGCATTATATGCGTGGGCTCGAAAAAGTTTATCGTGTATCACTAATCGGTATTACAAAGTAAAAGTTTTTGTTTCTTTCCTTTATTTTTTTAGGTAGAACTAAGTCCAAAGTTCCTGTGAAACCATTCAGTGGAACAGCTTCGAGAGGCTACCCTCAATTCTGTTGGAAGGCCTGAATGTAACCTCCCTGTATGGAAACATTTTTTGGCCGTAGACAACAATATTATAAACGTGATTTTAGTCAGCCACTTGGGTTAATAAACACATTTATCAGCCTTGTGGCTGGAACTTATATGATAGTCTTACCTGGATGAACTGGATGGTTAGAGCGCTCTTCCCCACTCCCCCGCCGCCCACCACCACCAGTTTGAGTCGTTCCTCTTCTCCACTCATACTGGTTTTCCGCTGAGATTTATCCGTTTACGCTTTTCTCCCCACCTGGTCGCAGAGACGAGTTAAGGCCGAGGCCAAGCGAGACAACGTCGAAGTGAGGGCAGTGCTGTGACGCAGCCGAGGACACCTACGAGGATCGATGCATGAGTCAAACTCTTACAGGAAGCTCATTTTAACATTCCGTCTGAAAACAAACAAACAAAAAAATGCAAAAAAAAAACAACAAAAACGCCAACACCAGTCGGAGAAGTTCGGTTGACTATTTGTAACAGTAAAAGTAAAAGAGTAAACTTGTGTTGGCTTTCGCGTGTCTTTGGGACCGCCGTCGTCCCTTCTCTCTGAACTTCTGAAGGGCGGAGCTGCTTCCTCTTTCTACGAAGGCACGCGGACACGCGCGGGCACGCGCCTGCCTGAGTGCGATTCGGAGCTCGTGTGTCTGTCAGCGGATCTGACCGAGGTCTCCACCTGACTGCACCCACCTGGCCACTGACAGTCATTCTAGCGCGCTTACAGGATGGATTGCACTGAATTTTAGACTAAAATCATCCTCTTACTGTGTGTATTTCATTTTACAAAAACCCCACAGTTGCCAATATTTTATTGAGGTATCAGGTTTTATGGTTTTGCGCACAGGAAATAATGTTTTTTTGCTCACATGGACTAATTTTAACTCTCTTACACTGTTTATATAATCCCTTATATCACGGCCCCAAGGAGAAAGGAAGCCCTCCTCCTAATTACCAGTATCTACTATTAGTGTCCATGTCCTACCTAAACATTGCTGGTTTATGTTTGTTATATCCTTTTTTGCTGCCTCCTACTGTTTAGTCAATACATTGATAAATACCAAAGGTTTTTCAACAATGACGGTCTCTAAACTTGATGTATATGTGGTTTGTATCATCCCAAACCACCACAGACACAACCTCTGTCTACTAACCTTCTCCCAGACTTTAGAGGGCAACAATTGAACGGAAAAAAATCCTAATATCTAAAGAGTACGACATTTGTGTAGAATACAAAATCTTTAATGTTGCTAATCCAAAGTCTGATAAAAATCAATTTCACAGTTGGGATGGAGGCTGGGTCTTTCTGTGTGGAGTTTGCATGTTCTCCCTGTGCCTGTGTGGCTTCCTCCCAGAGTCCAAAATCATGCACAATTGGGAATTTGGTTAATTGATCATTCTAAATTGTCCATAGGTGTGACTGTCAGAGTGAGTGGTTGTTTATCTCTATGTGTCATCCAGTCCAGGGTGTACCCCTCCTTTGCCCAATGGCAGCTAGGTTAGGCCCCAGCCCCCCATGACCCTCTGTGAAGGACTAAGCAGTAGAAAATGGATGGATGGATGTGTACAATGTGTTGTGTGTTTTTCAATGGATTTTATTGAATGCCCCATTTCTTTATATTGTGTTGTATAAAGGCAATGTCTTTTATCTATGAATTTCAATTATGGATTTTGGACTCCACAACTACAACTACTTCTCAACATATTACCATTGGGATAACAAATTACCATACTTATGTACAACAGAGTCAATAGTCCCGTGCAGCCACTCCTTTGCTTCACTTATGGGCGGAATTGTGCTCCCTGTGTGTGTCCTATTTCTGCCTGGGGTTGCATGTTTCTGCCTGCCATTCTGTTGTTCAGTCTGCCTTTTTTCTTGTCTTTTGTAGACTCTATTCAAGGTGCTGCTACAATTTGTAGGTAGCCTGTTTCTGGTTTTGAACCAAGGCAAAATCTTTAACAAAGTAAAGGTGAGAATTTTCTCCATCTGTGGCAGAGAAAAAAAATCCTGTTGAAACACATATTTGTGTGGACTTTCTTTATTTATGTTTAAAGTTGCTTGAACTGGAGTATTGCTGACTGGGAAGAGTTTTATGCTTATGGTAGATTTTTATCTCTGTGTGCCCACTGCACCTCTGCTGAGTCACTGGTGACACTATATCCCTACTAGCCTTCATGTTGTGACTGGCTGCAGTGTTATAAACATATTTATAAATGTCAGATAATTACAAATATGCTGAGGTTTAGGTTAAAAACATCAACATCACTGGCAATTATAGGAGCAATAGAAAAAACTGCAAATGCTATAGATCAATAGTAATTTGCTGTTGGGGTATTTACCGATTTTAAAAAAGGCTTTCACAATCCATTACAATTCACACATTAATCATTCTCACATTAATCAATAAACAGGAAAGATATGGTATCAGGGAAATAGTGCTGATTGTGTTCAAAGTTATTTAAGTGGGAGGCAGCAGTTCATTAAATTGGGTGACTGTTTTCATGTATGGATCAGTGATGGGCCCTACATTTTTCATTTTATACATTAATGATATGCATGGTGATGTGGTGGTTAGCACTGTCGCCTCACAGCAAGAAGGCTCTGCGTTCGAATCCCAGTTGGGATAGAGGTTGGGGACCTTCTGTGTGGAGTTTGTATGTTCTTCCTGTGCCTGCATGAGTTCTCTCTGGGTACTCCAGCTTCCTCCCACAGTCTGAAGACATGAACCATTGGGGATTAGGTTAATTGGGAACTCTAAATTGCCCACAGGAGTGAATGTGATCGTTAATACTTGCTTGTCTCTTTGTGTTAACCCTGCAACTGACAGGTGTCCAATCCAGGGTGTACACTGCCTTCGCCCAATGTACTGGGATAGGCTCCAGTCCTGCCGCGACCCTCAGTGTAGGAAATAAAAATCTCAGGGTAACCAAAGATGACAATCACATATCAACCATGTACACTCTAAAATTTCAAGAGGTGTTGCAATGTAATAAAGGTTTTAGATTAAAATCACTCCAAATGCTTTACTGTTCCATAGTCTCATCATACTTACACCACTGCAGAAATTGGAGGATATACTTCACAACATCAGGTATAAGGAACATACAAAATCATTATTTCTTCAGTCAGAATTACTAAAGTTTACAGATTATTATGGAATATCAAACAATGTTCAAGTAATGTTCAAATCTAAAACACATCTCTTACTAACAAATATACAGATATTATTCACACTTCATGAGGGAACCTAAAACTTAATAGGAAAAATTAACTTTAATAATCACTTAATTCGCACAACCAGAAAGTTTTCATGTTTCAGTCAGTAAAGACTATAGAACCAGTTCAGTATGGAGTGGAAGCAATGTCCAAACATAAATCTGTTTTAAATGAGGTAAAGAGACATTATTTTCAAGAGGTAAAGGGATGAGGGTATATATACAGATTATATATCCATCCATCCATCTTCTACCGCTTGTTCCTCCACTGAGGGTCGCGGGGGGACTGGAGCCTATCCCAGAGCAATGGGCGGAGGCAGGGTACACCCTGGACTGGTCGCCAGCCAATCGCAGGGCTAACACAGAGACAAACAACCATTTGCTCTCACACTCACACCTACGGGCAATTTAGAGTATTCAATCAGCCTAACCCCAATCATGCATGTCTTTGGACTGTGGGAGGAAGCCGGAGTACCCGGAGAGAACCCACGCAGGCACAGGGAGAACATGCAATATATATATATATATATATATATATATATATATATATATATATATATATATATATATATATATATATATATATATATATATATATATATGTATGGTGTCAAAATGGGTTGTAGCTCCGGGTGCTTTCTTTTCAATTGGGAGACGGTCCCAAATGGCTCTTTGAGTAGAAAAGGTTGCCGACCCCTGGTATATGTGTATACAGCTAAATTATATATATTTTTTCCTAATATATAAGTTTGTACTGATAGAGATGCTGAGACCACCTGGGTTGTCTTGTGTTACTTCTACATTTGGTTAGATTTGTTAAACTTTTGCTGTGTCGTCATGTTACGTGCTGTTCAATGTTATGTATATGTTGGACCCCAGTAAGAATAGCACTGCTGCAGCTAATGGGGATCCTACTAAACTAAACATAATATTGAAATTCACACTGCTGTCCATAAGGCTCTTCTTTTGTCTTGACTGTGTATTATAATATAAACCTTCAGCTCAAGCTGCATAACTTTTCATTTAACTTTCCCTGACAATACTCATCCAGTCTCCACCCAACATCATTACGCTGACACCATCATTCTTCACAAAAGGGTCAAACTGCTGGAAACATGCATTCATTTCTCATATAATGTGTGAGTATTTGTCCAATTTGTCATGAGTTTGTATTTTCAAGTACTGATCACTGGCTGCTCCATCCCTGTCTGGAGTTTGGGCATTTTTAATGTTTTTTATTTTTAATTTACATTTCTTAAATACATGGAAAATTGAATCTTTCAAAGAGAATATACATTAATTGAATAATTTTCCATATTTGATGGCAAGGTTTGTTTCAATATACCAAAAAATATTTTTTAAGAGTCAATCATGTAATTCAGGAAAGCAAAGAATGAACATGGTGGCGGCAGTGGAATTAGATTTCAGTCCTATAGTCCAATAATACTCACAAGTAAACAAAAGTCTTAAAGTGAAAAATACTGTAGTACTGTATAGTTAAAATAAACCAACCAACCAAACCAACCAATATACCAAATTTTAAAAGGTGGAATTTTAAAATATAGGATTGGGATCCTATATTTTAAATCCAGGATTTAAAATGCATTTGAAGGACAGACCTTTGCTGTGCAAATCTTTCAATTAAAATGAGAGAAATAAATAAAATATATAATATATTTTATATATATAATATTTTATATATATAATATATAAAAATATAGTTGTAAAAAGCCAGACCCATAAATGCATATATAAAGCTAAACTATATTTGTATGCAGTTTATAATTTTGAGGCAGTGAGACAAGTTGAGAGACAGGTTCTTCCCCTGGTATGTTGTTACACCGGTTTTTTTCACAACATTTTCGCACGGAAAGCAGGACAACTTTGCCTCACCTGGCGGTTTAAACCGAATTTAAAAGTCCGATTTTAGTCATCTAATTTACTCAGAAAATCCAGCATAACTCCCCACCCCACCCCACAGAAGACGGAACAAACTAACAGACAACAACAACAACAACAACAACAGCAGCAACAAAATAAAGTAGCTGCACACGAGTGAGTATTAAAGGACCATTCCTTCACACTGACAGCTTTAGATAAGAGTCTTGAGTGCTTTGCCGTGACTTTTCTTCCAGAGTTTGGTTCCGATGACAGCCCTGTTACTTTCAGTGATACTTGTGCCATGTCTGATGGAGCTGGGTCATTGTGGCGTTGCCAGCCGGTTCTCTCCAGGTACACAACAACTGTTTCCGAGCAGCTGTTGACGTTTGATGACACAATGGATCCATTCACGCCTTCATTTAAACAATAAATAAACAAACAAACAAACAAATAAATAAATACAATTTTAGCCATATGTAAACCACAGTACATGTCTATGATTAAAAATCAGTAGAAGACAAAAAAAAGATTGTATTTGTATTTCAACAACAAAATGAAACCAAAAAAATAACTATTGTTAAAAGGTAACATTTCGTATAGAATAACCACACTTATTTAAACCTAGACCATTAGATGCGTTTATTATGATGTAAAGATAGTCACATTTAAATACTATAACCAAACCTGTTATTGAATAACATTGTGAAATACAATCAGGCAATAGGCACAATGCTTATAAAATTGTATATTTAATACATACCACTGAATGTGTATTTATGTGAAACCTAGTGTTGGTGGATGAGGAGTCAGCTTCCTCCTTCCTGTCCCGCTCACTGCTTTATAACAGCTGGGACTTTGAGCTGGTGGTCCCTGACAACCTAGAGCGAGAGTGTATAGAAGAGTTGTGCACCTATGAGGAGGCCCGGGAGATATTTGAGGACAACACTCAAACGGTAATCCCGCTAATGCTGATGTTTTTACAGTTTTAACACACTTGAAAACAGAATTATTCACTTTTATCCATACCCATGATTCATTATATTCTCGTGTGATGTTGAGTATGACAGTGTTCAAACATACAGTTGTTATTGCATAATACCAAATTTAAAAAATACTACATTTTTAATTTAAACCACTTCATTAATTATCAATAATATCAGCATATAATTTATTCTTTCATTTCAGGACAATTTTTGGAACAGTTATGTCAACAGTCAAGGTTATGATGACTTCTTATTATCATGCATCCTTCTCCTCCTATCAATGTTAACACTTGTTAATGTGTAAAATATATTTTTTGTTAGAAGTGTTGGAGTCCTAATATGCTAAGTCTATTTTCAAAGTCATCCTTATGTTTTATGGGTCTAAATGAATAAATAAATACATAAATAAACAGGTTAAATTCCAGATTAAAACCAGTCTTGTAATGATGATGGTATTTGTAATGGTATTTTATTCAGAGGTTTATCTTTATAGGATACGCACCTGGGGTGGATGTGTCAGGGCTGGTGGCAGGAATTCTCACTGTCATCGTGTCTGCTGTTATTGCAACTGTGCTGGGAATCTACTTCTGCAAAGGCAAATTTAAGGGAGGAAGACAGTCTGCCCAGTAAGTTTAGAACATAAAATCCTGGCTCATTCAGTCATGATAAATAATGTTTGGGGTTTTTTTTAGAATCAATTGAAAGTGTTTCATGCCACATCTTGGGTGGTTTCTGCTCGTGTAATACATTTTTCTAGGCCTGATGTGGAGACATCAACTCTCTTGAAACAGAATGTAAATCTTGTGTTGTATAGTGCTCTTTCTTTAAAAATCTGAGGCCTATTCAGTTTTGTAGATGTTATTAACCAACCAACAGAGGGCACTCACAAGTCAATATGCTATAATAAAAATATTTGTCAATCAGTACACTGACCTTAGTAAAACGTCATTAATCCTCAACTCACAAATCCTTTCTGAGTATCTGAATCAAAATATTCTTGTCAGCATTTTTAACTTGTTCTATTTAGAGCTCCAGTGAGGATGACAGCAGACGGACATCCAGCTCCAGAGTCAGCCCCTCTTGCTCTGGGGCTACCCAGCTACAATGAGGCTCTGAACCGCAGTGGGCAGCATGATGCCCCACCACCTCCGTATTCAGGGTGAGTATATGCATGTTACGAAGAGTCTTGTGAAAAAGATAATACATATATTGCATATATAGATCTTAAAATTGAATAAACATAAATGCAGAACAACAGTATATGTCATATTAAACTGTCATTATTTATTTGGAAAAAGCAGAGCCAAAATGCAAAAACCAGGTATTGAACCTTTTGATGCTTTTACATAGTTTTCATTAATTGATAGCCAACAGTTGTGTTTTAGTATCGAGTATATGACCATTGCCGGAATTGCTTACTACAACAGAACAATGGGTAAGGCATCATTTAAATCTATCCCCTTCACTGTGTGGAAAGCAGCCTCACCTTAGTGAGACCAGAACTGTATATTACAGGAGGTCAATATTAGAGGAGGTCTGTCTGTCTTCTTACTTTAACATTTACCGTCTCCATGTTGTGATGCATTCCAACTGACAGAACATGAAATATAATGAAAACATAAAAATAGATTACATTAGATTATTTTGAATAAATTAAAACAGGTTTTATTTTAATCTTGGAGAGAAATTGAAGGTTCTTGTAATCCTTTAAGCCGATGTCACATTCTGTGCAATTTAAAATTCTTTAAATTATTAGTAGAAGCATCTTGATAATGTTTAAATATAATTAATAAAATAATTAATAAAGAACACATTGACCTAGATGAAGAAATTGTGTGTGGATTTTTTTTACATTCAACAACATTGGCTGAATTGTCAGTAGAAGGCTGCTCGGCCTTTCTAATATGTTTTAAAACAGTTCCTGTTTTACCCAGGCTGACATCAAATCTGCAACCATGCTAGTACAGAAAACCTCACAAAAATATATTTTCTTGCTTTTGTCTCAGGGGTGCCCCGTCAGTGAATGCTGGTCCTCAAGATATGGAATGAAAGGGAGGATTCTAGCCGTGACCTGATCTGCTCTTCCTACCTACCCTTGTCAGTTGTGTTGGTCGAGTGTATGACTCATCATGCAGATTTTGGATGATTTTAAAATCGATTGATTATAAAATGTTGACGTATGAAATCATGACCATGGTCGTGGCCTGACTGTCTGTCTGCCCACTACAAATATGTTACTTTATACAGGTGAATGTGGGTTTTTCATTAAAGTACAACAATGTAACAGCAAAATAAATCACAGAAGAACCTACATGTTTCAATTATATTCACAGGCTGTAACTTGGAAATCACTACTTACAAATCTAAATAAATCTATGATGTTACCACCCCATTGCTGCAACTGCTGTATTTATATTTATCACAACTGACAGTGGTGAATCAACTAATGGAGTTCCACCAATACTATTTATTTATTTATTTATTTTAATTTGATCATTTACTACTTACAGTCCATAGTACCTGTAACCTTCTACAAAAGGACTGACCTTTTTGAACTTTGATTATAAGGAATGTGTAATATTACTAAGATTAAGATCATACTGACTCAGAATAATGCCACACATCCAATTTACATACATTTCTTTAGTATTATGATGGACTACAATACTAATACTATATTTTAATATAAATAATTTGTAATTGTATGCATATTGTCTTTAGAAAATAATAAAAATGTAAAAAAGAAATTACCTAAAAAGAATGTGTGAATGTTGAATGGGGGGGTGAGTATGTTAGAGCTTTACTCTTTTCATAGGACAGTGAACAATCCATAACAATCCATCCAGGATAACCAGCCCACCCAGTCAGGTCTAAAACAGCTGACCAATGAGAGGGCCGGCCTGCTCATACCGTCGCCATCCTACATCTGGAAAATTGGTTTCCGGCTGGAGGGTGAGACGAAGATGGCGGCGATTAATGCAAAGGGGCTACAACTTCGACTTGAAAATCACAGAAACGTTTAATTTTATCTGGTAATATACCAGCAAATGCCGGCTACACGATTCGGTTAGATGGATAAGTGACCTACCACAGGTAAATAAATATTGTACATCTATTCTTAATGCCTTAAGCTAACTAGCTGCTGTGGGCTATATTTGCTAGCAGGGTAGCTGACTACTTCTTATCGTAAAATTCCTAATGTGGGTCTTAACCTACCTATATTAATCGCTTGAAAATTGTGCTTGTAAAAAAACCCCGCAAGTTTATATCACTGCAAGGAACTGTCTTACTGTACGTAATGTACTGTAGGGACTGTATACCACCCCCTATTATTGTTCAATTTCTGAACCCTGCTACTGTTGTTTATGCATAAACATATGGCTATTAAGAAACAGGGTTTTTATTTTTAATTATTGAGTCTAATAAACAGTTATTATCATTTATCTATGAAACAAAACACAGTTCCTTTAATGTACCTTCGAAGTTGTTTCCTAACATAACGTAATGAAGTAGGTCCCTAAAGGTAAATTAAATGACAATCCTTCCATCGTGACAATTAAGGTAAGGAAGCACATTTTGGAACAAAAATGCCTCTACTAAATTGTTAGTCCTAACGAGATTTCTGTGTCCTAGCCAGTATTTGATTTTTTTTAAGTCTCTTGAGTTGAGTGTGCAACAAAAAAGGAACATGGATTGTAGATACAAACAAAAAAAAGGGCCTGTATTTTTGTTTTGTTGTCACTGAAATATCTTGGGATACTGCTTAAATGTAATATTTAACAAAGCAAGTTGTTGAAAGTACCACAACTTGTGGTGACACTGTTTTGGTATTACTTTAAATCATTTATAAATGCATTAATTCAGAGTAATGTTTTGGGCAGTGATAGTTAGGTAGTGGCCCTGTTAGTTTGTTAACAAGGTTCAAAGTGTGTTGTTTAAGGTACTATTTACTATATATTTTTGTAATGAAATATTAATTATGCTGCAATTTAATTTTTGTATTTGTGTTACATGTCCCCTCCTCTCCTAGGTCTATTTGTCAATGCTGAGTTTTCTACTGTGGCCTTGCCAATCACTAACATCCTCCAAGTCCCTGTATTTGAGTTAGAACTCACATAAGTTTTCCAGGCTCATGGACTTGAGTCGAACTTCAAACATCAAAAGAAGATTTGTTGCGTCATTATCTTCTGCAGCAACTGAAAAGCTTAAGAACACTCCTCTAAGCACAGCCTTTGTTTATCTGAGACCTTCCTCTCCTTCAAATCCTCTATTGCCAGTATCTTCATCACTTTGTGCTAATACTTCAAAATATCTGAAGCCTGTAATAGGTCAGACACATGGAACAAAGGTGGTTAGGGTATCCTCCACTACTTCTGTAGCAAGCCAATCACTCTCCACACCGACAACTAATACCATGTCAACGGATTCATTGACACACGCTTCAGTGGAGCAACGTGTTGTTTGTGAAAGAGCAGACATGGACGGGGAGATGTATGACCCATTTTATCCAACTGATGGTGTAAAGGGGGATGAGGGCAAATGTGAAAAGTATGATCCCTTTGACCCAACTGGTTCTCCCACATCAGAAATTGATGGCAGGTGTGGCAAAGTGGGAGGGGTTAAAAGAAACAGTGAACTGGGTGATGACGATCTAGAAGAACCTCCAGATTCCACTGATGCTTTGACTGGCCTGTCAAGCCCCTGTCGAATTACAGCAGTCGCTTGGAGGCAGAGAGTGGACTCAAACAGCACCAAAGCTCAAAAGACTGATAGTGATGATTCAGATCACTCAGAGATAGAGGAAGGGGAAATCATTGGGCTGACTGACAGAAATGGAAGTGCTAAGAGGTCAGGTGAAGATCTTTCACCACTTAGTTCTACCAGGGTTTCATTCCTTGGTTCAAAGCCAGAACGCATACTGCGGGTGCTAGATGGAGATGGCTTTGTGTCTGTACGTACAGAGGCCAACTGGAAAACAGAAAGACAGACTGAGGATGAGCCTGCAGTAGAAGTAGAGGATTTGAGAAGCAAGCTTGTTAGCAGGCGGAAGGAAAGATATCTCTCGTACCCTCCGTCATCCTCACTTTCTCCCCAGGCACCACTGTCCCCATCCAACCCTTTAACTGTCACACCACCAACCCATTTCGCACCTCACGTAGAGCAAAGCAGTAAGAAATACAAGTTCTCAAAGAGTTCGATGGACACAGACCGTTCGAAGAGTAAAAATAAAAATCCTGGAGAAAAAGAGGAGAGGAAAAAAAAGAAAAGAAAGAAGGAGGAAGGAATCCGAGAGAGATGCAAAGACAAGGACAGAGAACAAAAAGAGGATAAAAGATCAAGAAATAGCAGGAGCAGTAGCCGTAAGGCAAGGAAAAGGCATCACAGCGGTCTGGAGGTGTCACGAACATGGAAGTCGGAAAAAAAAGACCGCATTGGAAGCTTTTTAAGTCATTCTGAAGAAGGGAAAAGAGAGGGAGCATGGAATATAGACAGAGACAATGATAAAGATAAAGACAGACACAGAGGAAGAGATAAATATAGAGGAAGAGAGCGGGAAAGGGAGAGGAACCATACAAGTAGTCGGAGAAGAGATGAAAGGGAGAAAGATTCCAGCTCTCAAAAGAAGAACAAGGAAATAAAAGGAAGACACCATTCAAGTAGCAGAGAACATGGTAAATCAAAACGGTCCAAAAGAAGCAGGGAAAAGAGAGAAATTGATAAAGATGCGCAGCGAGATAGAGAATGGCGACGAGACGGTCGTCCAGTTGTCCCTCCATCTATCCAAGACCTCAATGGTTCTGACTTGTTTGCCATCAAACGCACCATCACCGTCACCACTACCACAACCACCACGACTGTGCCTGGTTCCCCCAGACTCGCCCCAGCCTCTCCTTGTCGGCCCACAGAAAATTCTACCAAGCCTCACAAAAAAAAGAAGAGAAAATGGCACTCAGTGGGAGAGGTGGAGGATTGTTGCAGCCAATCACAAACACTCTCACCTCCTAGGTATCACACTTATGAGTCTGACCATTATTCAGACAAATTGGAGATTGATGTTCTGTCTTTGGATGGTGAAGCGCTTGATTCTGACTATCCATCTTTGGAGGATACGCCCCCAGCTCCTCTACCACCAGAACCACCTGTCCCTAGCCCCAAAACTAAAACAAACCCAAAGACTGTACAACACCATGTAAAAAAGAAACTGCAGCTTAAAAAAAATGGTCAGTCGGAATCTTCCTTGCCATCTAGATCGAAAAGTAAATGCACCTCCTCCCTTATGGTCACTTCACGCTCTGCAACAGTTTCCTCTGGCCTAGGATTGGCAAAGCGAGCCAGAAAAATTAGTAAGGAGAAAGACCGAGACAAAGGCAGCCGGAAGAGTTTGGTGCGCTCTGGCAAATTGAAAAAAGAAGGCGGTAGGAAAAGCAAGCTACAGTCAAAAGTGTCTGTCTTAGTGCGAGAGGGCGTTAGCAGTACTACAGGACCATCAGTTGGCTCTGGAAAAATGGGCATAGACCTCCTTGGGCCAGGAGGCACAAGCGGGGGATCTGGGAGCTCCGTAGTAGGTGGCTCAATTGCCGTGGTCTTTTGTAGAGATAATGAAAGCAGGTCTCCGTTTCTCAAACCTTGTTCAGAGCCTCTATCACTGAGCAGCCGCAGTAAAGACCTGGCTAGCATGGAAAAGCAAAATAGACTGGCTGCACCCTCCTCCCTAAGCAGTCCAGCCAGATTAAAACCCAAAAAAACAAAACAAAGTTCGATCACATCCACATCCTCTTTGGCCTCCTCCCCCTCATCTTCTTTGGCCAACAAGGGGCGCCGTCGCACTGGCAAGAAAAACAAGGAAAAGAGTGAAGCAACGGGGTCAACAGCTGGCGATGTCAACCAAATAAAAACCAGTACAGAGGTCTGGAGTGGAGCTTCCATAGATGTCCAGTCCCCTGCTGGAGAAGGACGAAAATCAGTCAGTCCCCACACAAACCAAGTTGGCCCTGCACCCTGCTCTTCCTCTGCTTCATCCTCCTCCATCAGTGTGTTTCCACCCTTGTCCTCACCACCCCACACTCCACCACCCTCAACTGCTCCCTTGCAGGATACCAGGGAGTCTTCTCCTGATTCCCAGACTGTGGACAGCAGTTGTAAGACACCAGACCCTTCATTCCTGGCTGAGGAATGTCCATCTCAAACCAGTCCCAACCTTCCAGCATCTGGTCCGCCCAGCATATCCATTTCTCATGGTTCTGGCCTCAACATCTCTCTGTCTACTCCCACTGCTAAATCCTTGCCTCCTGATAATGCCAGCAAATCCCTTATTTCACCTCCTTGCTTACCCTCCTCAGCAGGCTGTGGACTCAGTTCACTGTCTCTGCCTCTGTCTTCATCAGACCCCTCCTCTTCCTCTGTCTCATCCTCATCTGCTAGTAAGCCTCCTCCCCCTCTTCCTCCTACTTCACCTGCCCTTCCATGGAGTTTGCAAACTGGGGTAGACTGCACGACAGGAGGAGTCCTAGCATGTGAGTTTGTTTCACATCTAAACATTTTTTTTTTTTTTACTGAACCAATAGACAAGGTATGCAACATTATTTAATACACCATGTAATTAGGACTTTTCTACAACTTTTTTAATGAAATATATTTCAGTTCTTCTGTGAACTATTGTATGCATACTGAAAAATGTCCATTACTTCTCTTGACAGTGACTGCTTTACTCTTTAAAATGGAAGAGGCCAATATCGCCAGCAGAGCAAAAGCACAAGAGTTCATTCAGGCAACCAGCCAGGTGTATTTTTCACACTGTTGCTGTCATAGACCTAAAAGTCCAGTTTGAAATTGCTGTTTATCACATGCATTGCACAATTGTATTTTTAAAAGGTACCCTGACCTGTCAGAACATTAGGACCTTATTTGATAAACACCTTGTTAATTATAAATTACACTAGGCTATTTTGCTTTAATAAAATGAAATAGAATATCTTCACTCAGAAATTGCCATTACATTGAAATACATTTTGGGTAATACATCACTGCTTTGCAGGATTGATGACTATCATATTTGTACAATACCATTACCTTCTGTATGATCAATAATTCCAAAAATCCCATTATATAATTTTACCTCGTTACATGGCTAATTAAGCCCATTAGTAAATAGAACCAGGATAAGATTGCCATTTTCATGAACAACTTTATTTATATTGCCATTATGTTAAATTATTTAAAGGTAAATAGGTATTATAGCCTCTAACAGTAAAAAACTGTTAGATGATGTTCGGTTTAAGCAGATGGACAAAAATTGCTAGTTGAGTGGCTGTGAAAAACATTGCTTCCTGTCAGCAGATGTTCACGGTAACAGATTCACATATATTATGTAATAAGTTAATGTAATGCAAGTATACAAGACTAATGAAACACAGTAATAACAAACCAGACTGAAATAGCTACTTTGAAAGAAAGGGGCTTTTATGGCCCAAAATACAGATGTCTGCCAGTTATACTGTTGTGTAGCATGCATGGATTGTAGCACCTTTGTTTTGCTTTGCTTTTGCTCTAGATGCATTTAAGCAAGCCTTCTATGCCGTGCCTCATTTTCAGGCACAAAAACAGCAGAAGTTTGGATGTATTATTAGAGATATAAGCATGATATTGCATGGGCAGTCATCTCTGGGCATAAGATGAGAGTAAGTTGTTCTGTTTTGTTTTTTTATTTTTTTAAGGAAATTTTTTTAAAAAAATGTTATTTTGTCTTTGTTTTCACAGATCCTGTCACAGGCCAATCAAAACCAGTCTCAGCACCAAGTTCCTGTTTCTTCAGCATCCACATCACAAATTCCACCCCCTCCCACACTTCCTCCACCTCCTGGTCTGAGTCCAGCTCAATTTATCCTCCATAGTTCCCTCCCATTGGTTGGCTGCACAAAAACTCCTCCCTCTCTCCTGCACACCTCTATAGGGGGCGGATGTGCACAGACTCCACCTTCCATTATGCCTGTGGTACTGTCAGGAGTATCTGGGAGCTCTGCTGAGACTGGATGGGACAATGAGACTAAAGACCCTGAAAAGGTAAAGTTGATTATATGTGGTTAGTGGATCTCTTTTGTCAGTTGTTTGGACAACCCAGTAACAGAATGCAGAGTGATGTAGGAACACAACTGTCAGGGGAAAGCACATTTGGCTACATTTGATGTCTATTTTTAGGAACAGAGTTGATATGTAGAAATATTTTTTCATCTTTGATTTATTCCTAGAAACCAAAATCACAGATTTGGTAACTTGCTTTAAGGCTACTGTGGAAAGGTGCTGTTCAGGAACCACGGTTAGTTTATTATGAACACCTTCCATGGCATCCACCCCAGTGTCAATGAATAGTCAAGTAGATTGAATCTGGTGGAAATTAAATCAAGAGGATATCTAATTTTGATGTCAAATTCAGTTCATTCTTGGAAGTGTATGCAAAGAACCTTGTTCTGTGCCTGTTTTCTGTATTGAGGGGATTAAAAAAGAATACTACTTGAAGATTTTGTATTATTTAGTTATTTGTTTAACCATATGTTTTATGACTTTGCCAGTATCTGAAGAAGTTACATACCCAAGAAAGAGCTGTTGAAGAAGTGAAGCTTGCCATCAAACCATACTATCAGCGTAAAGACATCAATAAAGATGAATACAAAGACATCCTCAGAAAAGCTGTTCATAAGGTCAGCCTCAGCACACAGCCTCTAGAAATATTAGAACTGCATCCCTTTTCATTGTTCATTGACTATTTCTAATGCTCTTCTATTTTTTTTAATAATAGACACTTCAGATCAAGCAACAGCATAAATCTGTTTCCTACCATATAAACACTAGCTTGGCATTTTAGTGTAAAATGTCTATTGCTATGAGGTGAAACTTTTGAGAAAATCATTACTTCAGTAATGAATAAGTATTTCAATTCTTGTAAAGGAAACAAAAGCAGAGGCTTCATGCATCAACTGGAAGGAAATTTCTCATATCCCATCAACAGGGCAGTCTTTACAGAGATCCTTTCCCAGGGTTCTTAACCAGCACTTAAACAAGTATTTAGGCCACACACAGCCTTTGTGATTCATACAAACATATCAATTGCTTTGCCTCCACACATTTCAAAACTAATTTAGTTAGAATTTATAAATCTAAATGTCAGGACATAGCTGTATGAAAAGACCTTTACAAACAGAATACAATTAAGAAGAAACTGTCAAAAGCAAAAAGAATAGCAATTCATAAACTTATACTGTAATAACTAACAAACCAATTATTGTGTTGTTTTTCTCAGATCTGCCACAGTCGCACTGGTGAAATCAATCCTGTCAAAGTCAGCAACCTTGTTAAGTTGTACGTCCAGCGATATAAATACTTCCGGAAACATGGACGCAAAATGGGTGAGGAGGAGAAGGAAGAAAGGGAGTTGGGTGCATTGCATTCCTCTGCTTAAAAGATGTTGTTTTTTTTTTTAAATGCTCCTCCACTCCTCACCATTGAGTGTTTTTGTGGTCTTTTTTTTTTAAATTCATACTCCATATAGACACACTCACATAATACATTTTCTGTATTATTGCTACATCTGTCTTATGTGAGTTTGTGATAGGCTTTCTCCTTATCTCACTATAAATACAGTATGTCTCACCTAGTGTCATGTATAGAATATTTAAAAGGTATGTGCTAAGATCAACTTGTGTGATCTGTTACAGCACAGAACACAAACTTTGCAATAAATAATACCTCTGTGGAAGTAATTGTTTTTGTGTGTGTCTGTGTGTGTGTGTCTGTGTGCCTAATAAAGAATTTGAAATTTGAAAGGGCCACTTTCAGCACCGGAAAGAATTATGATATTTGTAGTCAGATCACTGAAAGATTGAATTGAAAAAAAGCTACAACATCACAACTCAAGGATTAAGTGATTGTTTTGATGATTGGGTGGAAAAATATAGATTTTCAATTACATCAAAGTAGTCAGATTTTCAACAAATCATCCTCTTTGACTCAAGGATAAACTATTTAAAGTTGAAGTCACAAGTATTGTAAACATGAGATATTCCTCCCGTCAGGTGCATTGTGGGGCACAATTTAAAAGTTCATGTATACATTTCACATTATTGGAATAGTAAGTGGATCAAAAACATGATAGGTTTAGTTAATTAAATAATGCAAAATAAACGTGATGACTGTGCAGCAAGATGTATTTAACAAGCACATCAAGTCATTAATAAATACCATCAATCTTTCGACTAAACAGAAAAACAAGCATATCACCTGCATTTTCAAAGACAGTATTTCTACATTTTGGGCAATTTTTATTGTGAGTCATTCATTAATGTCCAATGAGGTTCAATATCGGTCACAATTTGCCGAATGTGGAGGTTCCCTGAATGTTGATAGAAGTTTCTCTTCCTCCTTGCAGCCAAAGTCTGGGAGACAAAGGTTGGTCATTTGCCGACAATTATGTGTAGACTTTGTTAAGCATTGATTGGGATTAAATTGTAAAGGATGATTAAAAATTCTGTTATGTTGATTATTCTACCTGCAGAAACATTTGGAGTCTTGTGACTGGGTCCATTAGTCCAGCCAGGGTTATAACAAAAAAAGAAAACAGTAGCAATTCAAGGTAAAATTATTACAGCCAAGAGTAAAATGTGTGAAACTACATGTGTATCCCTGGACAAGTATTCTTCTGTGTGTCAGGAGTATTTGTGTGTGTATGCATGTGCATGTGTGTCTAAGACAATAGAAAATCTGCGTCATGTAATATATGTTTAACATTTGTGACGTTTTATTTGAAGGATTAAATAACTCATCCTGAAAGAAATGAATGATTTGAGCATTGAGAATATTTAGTCATAGAAACTGATAGGGGCTCAGTTGGTAGAGCATTCTGTCCAGTGACCAAAACGTCAGCAGTTCATTACACCAATTGTCAAAGTGGCCTTGAGTAAAGCACTAAATCCCAATTTGCCTTGCATGGCAGCAGCTGCCCATTTATGTGTGAGAGTAAAATGTGCTTAGGGCACCCGAGGGTGTGCAAAATGCTATCCAATTTCCATTGATTGTTACTGTTTTTTCTCTTTTAATCACATTACTAATTAGTAATATTCATGTTCTCTGGGCTAGTAACTGGATTGCACCAAAACCAAAGGTGGGTCCTAAATCTGTCCAGCAGGTTAGCCCAAGATGGTCCTTAGAGGCCAAGCTCCATCCTCTGTGGAGGTGCTAGTACACCATACCATCCCAGTATTCCACTCTCCTCTCAAAATGCTGGTTTACTTGTGATTCCCAGAATCTCTGAATCAGATTGTGGAACTGAGCATTTAGCCATCAAGCCCCCCCGCTGTGGAACCAGTTCCCTCTCCAGGTACGGGATGACAAGATTTAAGATTAGACTTAAAACCTTCCTCTTTGAGAAAGCTTATAGTCAGTAATTCTGTAGTTACAGTCTTCATACTAGTCATGTTCATTATCTTATTTAGATTAGGGTCATCTAAATTGTTTAGGCTTACTTGGCTACTTACTAAGTGATGCTGCCATGGGCCGAGATCCAGGTTTCTGTCAGCTTGCTGATTCATGGCCGTATGTCTTCTCTTCTTCCTCTCCTTTCCTCTTCTCTTGTAGGTTAGTGAGTGTACCACTGTAAAGAATCTGGTTATCTTCAATCAAAATATGTCTTTCAACTCTTACATAAACCAAATGTAACATCGCTAAGCTCATGCTGACTTTAAAAGATGCTGAAAAACTTGTTCATGCTTTTGTCACTTCCAGGTTAGACTATTTTAAGTCATGATCAGGTTGCAGCAACAAGTCTCTGAAGCCTCTACAGCTGGTCCAAAACTCTGCTGCATTTGTACTGACTGGAACCGGGAGAAGAGATCACATTTCTCCTCTGCATTGGCTGCCTGTAAAATCTAGAATAGAATTTAAAAAGTCTTCTCTTTACTCACAAAGCGCTTAATGATCAGGCACCATTTATCTTAAAGAGCTGATTGTGCCTTACCATCCAAAATGCTGCGCTCTGATTCCTAGAATCTGTAAAATCTCTTTCTCTCTCTCCCCCCTCTCCTGTTTACATTCATGTTTACATTCATGTCCCATTAATCCATGCTTCTAACTCATCTCCTTCCCCCCGAGTCTTTGTGTTCTGTGCTCTGTTGGCCCATAAATCAAGGCTCAGTGTGGCTGGAGGTGATGTTGATGGACCACCAGAAGTCTGGGTCCTGTTTCCGATCCACGTGCTGTGTTTTATGTAGAGATATATACCTACCTCCACTTTATGTATGCTATCCTCCATTTGTACTGTAGTCATATAGTACACACTATTTTTCAAACTGTATTGTTACTGTTTATATACTACTCTCAAATTGTACTGTAGCTACATACTTTATTTTCAATACTATTGTACAAACTACTGTTAGTTGTTGCTGTGTATCTTTATCTCTGTCTCTGTCTTTCTCTGTCTGTCCCTTTCAAACCAACTAGTCAAGCCAGATGGCCACCCTCCTACTGTCAGGGTCTGGCCAAGGTTTCTTCCCGCTAAAGTGGAGTTTTTTCTTGCCACCGTCACCATGTGCTTACTCGTGGGGAGAATGTTGGGTTCTCTGTATGTAGATGTCTTAAAGTTTGGTTTTTACCCGTTCTATCTTGTAAATGGTCTTAAGATACTACTGCTGTTGTGATTTGGCACTATATTAAAAAAAGGTACAGGTATCTTGACCCCAGAGTGGTGCACTGACCTGTTGACCTCTGAACCCATGGTTCCTCTCAGCTCTAGCTTTGAATGCTCAGTATAATTAATATATTTGCATGTTGATGTATGTTTTTGATATATGTATCTATTCTCTCCTTTCTGTTCTCCCCTTCTCCTCCTTCTTTACCCAGCTGGCCATCAGCAAGAGGGTCCCCCATATGAGCCCAGTCCTAGTCAAGGTTTCTTCCTGTTAAAGGAGTTTTTCCTTTCCACTGTTGCTTGTTAGGGGTCTGTTCCTGAGTTGTATAAAGCACCTAGAGATGATTTTGAGCTCTTTTCTAAGGAAAGAGGACGAGCAGGGGGGCGGGTATTCTGTCTATTATCTATCTATTCAGTCTTTCACTGGGATTGATCATCGGTTCTCTTAACTGAGCTGACTGTAAAACTTTTCTGGGATCAGCTCGTTGACATTAAAGAATGTGTCAGCATCTTGTGATTCTGTAAAATTAAACCAGACAACGTTTGAAAGTAAATACTATCAAATATAAAACATTACAGATGTGTCATCATTAAATCAGCAGCATGAGCAACAACTAAGGAAACCTGAGAGACCAGAATAGGAGGTGTGTCATTTTGAGCTTCACCTGGCTTTCCCATTATCAGAAAACAAGTCACTGGATATTACATTTGTATCACATAAATTCAAAATACCTAACTGTGCTTTATTGAAGGGAGACTGAAGCCACTATATACCATTGTATAAGTTTACCAGCAATTGGGTTTCTAACAATTTCAACTTTCAAAAGAATATTTTTTTCTCTATTTCAATACTTTTGAATATTATATCTGAGAATATAAATGTTAAACGTGGCACCACAGTATAAACCATGAAATACAAATAGATTTGGTTTGAAATTTTAAATACACATTAATACATCCACATATAGACATTAGCTACTGTAATTGATGACATGTTAACTATTTTCATGAATAAAATACTCTAGACAGAACAGGACTGTCAGGACATGGCCTCGTGGCACTTTTGGCGTCTGTACAGATCAAAAGCTGATTGGCTACTGGGTGGTGATGGACATAGCTTGCTTTTTGCTGTCCCTTCCTCTGGTGAGAAAGGCTGCTGTCTCATAAGATCAGGGGTCATGAAGATGAGGTGGGACGGACTGTCTCTTTCTTTGTTACTATGACAACAAGGGGGTGGGGCAAGCAGCAGCCTTTCCTGGACTGCCTGGCTGATGAGCTGATCCTTCTGGATGTCCACATTGACCAATGAATTGTAGAGACGCTGAGACCGTGATACATTCACAACTAAAAGGAGCAGGAGAAAAGAGATTAGGGGAGTGAATGAGATTGAAATGATTGGAAGAGACAATGATGTAAATTGATCCATTGTAAAATACATTTTTCAGCCATGTGGAGGTCAAGATCTACAAAATGTATTTAAGCACCAGTTGAAAAGATATTTACTGCTGCCCTCTTTATGATCACATTCAGCAAAAGCAAAGGAGTTGAGAATTTTGCTACTTCTACTCTATATACACGGAATGGTATAATAAATAACACAGCATAGGTCTATGAATTCTACAAAATAAAAATGATGTATATATTAAGCAGTTATCAAAGCAAACTATAAAGGAAATGTTAGTTAAGAAATACAATTGCTTAATCAACTAATAAGAAATAAAAACCATTATTCAACTGTGAAGATGTTATGAGCAGTGTGGTTAAAATACAAAAAAGCACATGAAGAAGCTAAATCTGTAACACACTGGCTGTTTTCTGGAATAATAAAAAATAAAAATGAAAAAACAAGAAAACGCTAGTGTTCGTTACCGTCAGTAGCTCTAGTGTTGATCAGAATTTTGGTCCTCTCTGACATCTGTAATGTTTCTTTAATGGCTTTCTGGGTGCTAAATTCTGCCCCCTGGAATAGAAACAGACACCCTGGTAGACAAGTGTATTTTTTTTTAGAATTAATTGATAAATCAAGATTAACCAGCAGTAACCTGCAGGAGTTGAAGCTCTTTCTTTAGAGCCAAAGTGGAGTTTAATCTCATCTCCTCCAGACTGTGATCAGCACCTTCAGCACGAGGAGCTACGTACTGTCTGGGGACTGCAACAACAGAGAAAACCATAAACATCACTGTGAAAATATCACTATCCTTCTGATGTGTCAGGCCCTGACAAGACACCAGTGTATTTGTTCTACTTTATTATGCATACACCAGGGGGAAAACTAGTTACAGAGCTAACATTTTTGTTGATGGTATCCTTCTACCTACATCATATTGATGCCATGGCAACCAATTTCACAGCACACAACTAAAATGTGAAACAAACCATATCTATTGAAATCAAATTAATTTCCTGCACTTTTACCTCTGTGGTGTTGTCTGGGGTTTTTCTGAGCTCTAATAGGTTGCTGAAGCAATGAGTCTGATGCGAGTTCAGGCTGCACCGTCGCCACAGGCTCCACAAAATACAGCTGCAAAAGACCAAATATGTTCAAAAACATCTCACAATAATAATAGCTTTCATTGGTGCATCGGATATGGACCTTACACTAATAAATCATACAGCACTACAATTTACAAATCATACAAAGTTGAACAGTTAAAGATACTGTATGTGTGACCCAGAGGTTAGAGCACAGGTGATGACTGCTCATGACCACACAACTCTGCCCGAGCTATGATAAATGTCAAGGTTTTAACCTTTGACTCCATCATATAAAAACTCAACCATTACCTGCATTTTCTGCTTTCTTCCAGTTTTTTCAGAGGGAGCAGGCTTTACCCCCAACTGGTCACTTTTGGTCAGAGGGGCATTCTTCACGGGTGTGCTGTTGTGGCTGAGTGCGATGGACAAGTCAAGTTCCGGACATCGGGATACAAAGGTTGAAGCAGAGTAAGGGGGGTGGGGGTTGGAATGAGAAAAGGGGAGTGGAGATGGTGGGGAGGAAGAACTCATGCTGCTGGGGGTAGAGGGTTTGTTTTTTACAGCTAAACTTTCAGCTGTAATAGAAATTTTAAAAAGCAAAAGTTTAACTGAGAACAGTACTTTCAATTCCTCCACACAGAGTAACTAACTCAGTTCAGCTGGAACTGAAAAAAAATCCCATTAGAGACATGTCTATTTTTTTTTACTAAAATAGGCTGCTTTCTCATTCTATTGCAATGTGTCTCATAAATTAAAATACAAGCACTAAGACAAGTTGAGAAGACACCAAAGCAAGAAATGTAAACTGGAAATGCTGGGCTTGGGCCACAGATGCATTGTTTTCGTATTAATCCATCAATGCTATGTTCCTTAGAGGGAAAGAATTCTCTCACTTCACAAAAACATCAGTCCAAGGGTAAACACAGATCAAATTAGTTTTCACCTTTTTCCTTAATAACTTAATACAAGAGTTCAATATTTAAGAAATATTCAATATATAAAACATTATACGTCTGCGTTAATAAAGTTAGAATCAGTAGCAGCCCATTAGATCTTGATGTAGCTTATAAGTCAACAATTTCGTTCTGTTGAGTTAAAAGATTCGCCAAATATAAAAGAACTTGCCAAGGAAATCTTCTCTTGGAACAAATCGAACCTTTTCTTTACCTACTGGTGTGTAACCTGATTTTTAGATGCCAAAAATGATCCTTGTGTTTTACGTCTAGAGAGAGAGACAACGGCGGACAGAGGGACAGAGAGAGAGAGAGAGAGAGAGAGAGAGAGAGAGGCAGAAGGTCCGAGCTGAAGAAAACGCTTGTTTTGGTTTTAAAATACCTTCTCAACCGGAACTGCTTCTTCTTCTACTGCTTCTACGGCCGCTTTAATGACGAGACCTGCCCCAATTCTAGACTCTACCGCCACCAACTGTTTATTGACGGGAAGGCCCGGCCTCCCTTGCCTCCCCTGACTGCACGTCACTGTTTAAAACTGGTGAAACTTTTTTACAAGAAAAGCTATTTTTAGTCTGTGAGATGAAGTAACATATTTCTATGTTTTTTCTTCTCCTCACGATGTATTTCTTTAAGAAATGCTGATTAGTGATCAGAGACCAGATCTTCCAGACATAACTGTTGGAAACACATTTTCAATGTTAGTAGACCTCTGTATTTGTATGCGTGTCTGTGTTTCTGTAACACACATTAGTAAAGACAACATGGAATGTTGTTAACCAATGTTGTTCAGACTTTATTTCACACATTATGCCGATACATCAATAGACACGCAAATAAATACAAAGGGGAAAAACCGTATAATTCTCAAAGATCCATCCACCTTATATAATAATGCATATTCACGATAAAGTCAGTCCTCTAACTGGGACATCTAACGGACACATCACAATGAAAATTTCCACATTTCCTCTACTACTGACAAATTGCAGACAACATGGAACTATTTAGGAGTTAATCATGAAGGCATACAGTCAAGAAAGTTGTTTCTCTAAAGAAAGAAAAACAAAAGAAGCCATCTTTGACTGTTTTGGGGTCTTTTTTGTGTTTGGTTAATGTCCACATTAGCCTACAATAGCAGAATGGTAGTAGGGTTTGTACAATAAGTCTGATGGAGGTCAGAGATCAGTTTCAGCCCCTTGACTCCAGGGACCTGTAGAAAGAAGAGACAAGACTGAGGTAAAGTGATCATAAACTATATAACTGTATAAATAAAATACTGCATTTCTACAATTTATTTCTTTTTTTCAGAATACAATAGTCAAACTTAATCAAATCAAAATGTATTTGGAGCTTAAAATCATTGAGATGAGGGGGACTGTAAATCTTTTTAGGCATAGTGCTATGGAGAAGCTTTCTAGTTTCTCGCCTAATACACGGTTCCAATGGCAGTGTAGCGTGAACTGGCTTTTCTCTCTCATTATCTTAACCCAACCAGCCGAGCTTAAATGACCCATATAGAGATAGGAGTGGTTGCTCTTTGTAAAAAATTAAATCTAAAAATAATATAATAGTAAAAATAAATATGTGTCCCTATTGTTGTGTTACTTGCTCATCATTTCAATAAATTGGATGGAATATTGAGGTTGGTCAGTCCACATATGATCCATATATACAGTATAACACAGTCCTCAAACTGAAGAAAGAGCAGCCTCACGAATAACTGGTGTGCTGCTGTCGTCTTCGGGCACTTCTCATCTTCTCAAAGCGAGCCTCCATTTCTTCTAAGACCTTTGGGGTGTAGCGAACCACCAGCTTCACTGAACCCTGTGCAGCCTTCAGCAGTTCAACTGCCTTCTCGTGATGCTCACCATCAACACTCTGCATTACCATCACACAATGTATGCAATTATTTTCATGAAAATAACTAATAAGTCTATCAGATCAATACAATTTATCCACAACAAACAACTAACAACCCTTCATTGTGTTTCAGGGCCACCACTACTGCACCACAATATCGATTTAATATGATCACAGCAAGAAGGCCTCAGGTTCGATTCCCGGTTGAGATGGAAGTTGGGGTCTTTCTGTGTGGAGTTTGCATGTTCTCCCTGTGCCCGCCTGGGTTCTCTCCGGGTACTCTGGCTTCCTCCCACAGTCCAAAGACATGCACGATTGGGGATTAGGCTAACTGAAAACTCGAAATTGCCCACGAGTGTGAGAGAGAATGGTTGTTTGTCTATGTGTTAGCCCTGTGATTGACTGGCGTCCAGTCCAGGGTGTACCCTGCCTCTGCCCATTGTGCTGGGATAGGCTCCGGTCCCCCCGCGACCCTCAGTGGAGGAACAAGCGGTAGAAAGTGAGCGAGCAAGCGAGTTGAGTTCTTAAAGCAGGAAATGACATTAGCTCAATTCTCAAGGCAGGAGTGAGGGCTGAATAAAAGAAAGTGTCTTTATTCTTTACAAGCATAATAAAATCCTCACCTATCTATAAAACACCCATTAACATTATGTAAGTTGAGTGTTAACCTAATTTGTAGAATTCACTAGAGGGTAACATCTATCCTATTTCAGAAATGTGGGTAGGCCTATCCCTGCAGGTCATCAGGTAATTTTAGGGACATTTCATTATGTTTCATCAAGTAGTTTTCATAGTGTTCATTGATTAGTTACAATTAAGGGCATGATAATGAGGTGTCACGTATAAGTCCTACCACTCCATTAACAGACAGCAGCTGGTCTCCCCTCTTCAGGCCTCCTTGGCGATTGGCCACGCCCCCAGGGATCACTCTGGAGATGTAGATGGGTGAGTTCTGCTCTTTGCCCCCCATGATGTTAAAGCCTAGGCCCTCTTCTGTCTTGGGAAGCTCTACCACTCTTGGGTGGGCATGGCCCTCACTGGCTGCAAAGGCTGCGACTGTGGCCTGGTCAGGGTGGCAGCATTTGTCAGAACAGAAAACAGAAGAAGCTTCTATTACAGCCCCAAATGAGTGTTGCATGAATTAAAGGAAGTGGTGCTGGTGATATTGATGGGGGTGACAGAAAGAGTGAGTCAAAAATATACTAAATATATGTTAACATTTCTACATTTTCTTCTGGGAAACTATTAAGCACCAAGACAATGTTGTCTTAATCTATTAATCAAATTAATATAAGACAACTACAACTGAATTTAATACAAAATAAAAGGAAATATCACAATCTACATTATTGGGAAAGTTGTAGGTGTGAAAAAAATACAAAAGAAGTAAAGTTTAGATATATTTTGTCAAAGGTGGTCATGTGACAGTCTAGTTTGCTCAAAGATTTTTGGATGAGATTTTAGGAGGTCAAGAGCCAAACTGTTCAAAACAAAATCAGTCAGAAATCTGAGAATCAATAAAACATATTGATAGTTCTCATACAGAGAAAAGAGCTGCAAAGATATACAAGGGAGGGGTGGAAGATGCTGATGAGGTAATGAGGACAGGACACATGTTATCAGACACACAGATTAGACATTATTATTTCCCACAACAGCAAACACAAATCAAAGTATATAATAATACCGATTCTAATTTCAATTAAATTCAGACTAAGCAAGTCTCAATAAGCAGGAGTGAACCTGCCTCGTTCCTTAAAACGAGTATGCTTGGCAAGAATTAGTCCTCAGCAAAGGAATAAAAGTCCAGTTCTCCCGTCTGGTCTACTTTTGGTTTGTCAGACTTTGTCAATACAATTTCTACTGTTGGAATTTGTGCTTGTAGCAGGACAGGTGCCAGCACATATTTAGAGCATGGCCTAGGTACCCTTGAGCAAGTTACCAGATCCAAATGCACAGAGCGCCCTGTAATGAGCTGATCATCCTGACTCATCCAGGGAATGTGTGCTATCTTTGGGATAGGCTCTGGCAGCCTCCCTGTGACCCAATACGTGAAAGTAGAAGAAAACAAACGAAAATAATTTTTATCAGAAAATGTGTGCATTGCACTTCCTGCCCCTTGGAATAAGATAAGATTGCATCATCACTAAGAATATAGCTGAATGCATGATCACTTATAGCTAAAAACTTTGTTGACTAACTGAGTAACATATTGGGACAGTTTGTATGTATATATGTATATTTCTGATATTTTTCTCCTGTGCGATGTTAAAATCGCTTAACAGCTAGTTTTTCAGTAATACCTTGGCTGTTGCCTGTGCGCGCACCTCTGGTCCTCCAACAATCTCTAAAGTGTCATAGAGTTGTTCATACACCTGCAGAACAACACAAGATCACTGGTTAAAAACAAAAGAGTTTCGAGTAATGTCCTCATAATAATATGCACTATTGTGCAGTAACTGTGTCTTTCTTAAAACAAAAGAAGATTGGATGGAAAAATTTGTGAGAAACTACATCAAATATTGAATTTTAATCAATTTGTTGTGGTCAAAGCCGTTGTTTTACTGAATTCTGACATAGATTTACCATTGTTAGTGTAGTGATATAGTTGACTCTGTTGTGTGTAACAGTATGGCATCAGTCTCTACCAGAGACAGAAATCATCTTAATAATATTAAGATGTTTATCCAATTGAAAATTCAATTGCTAGTGTCCTCACCTCTCGAATAGCAGCACAGAATTTACTCTGCAGGACCCTCTGCAGGGCCTGGAGCTTGGGAGGAGGGAGCTCACCACTCCGCTGAAGACGATCCAACAACTCAATCACTCTGCATATATCTAAAATACAGAAAACATTCAAAAAGGTCTATTAACATGTATGTCTATTAACATGTGACTGTTAACTCATGTAGCAGACCCACACAACCTTAAGACAGGAAGGGGTGGGCAATACTAAGAAAACATTTTAATCGACAATTTTATTCATTACATATTTTCAGTTATTGATGTTACCTTGCAAGGAACAAAATCCAAAATTTTGTCGACAATGACCCAACAACCAATTAACTATTACTTCTTCACATCAAATATGTGCTCGAGATTAAAGTAACTTTGAAACAGGAGCATCAACTAAAAACAGAGGCACAATAGTATGCAATAATATGGAAGTAGTACTTCCCACAGTTAAAAATCATAAATGGATTAGATTTGATAATTTTGATTAGAAAAATCTTGCAACTTTGTGTTCATTATGAACTAATATGAGGTTCTTACTCCAAAATGCTGCTTTGAATTTACAACAGAGATATTTGTTCTGAATAACGATGGATTTGTAACGTGATAATTACAGTTCCTGGCAGCCTAACAATCAAAAAACAAAAAACAGAAAAAGCAAACTGAACTCTGACTATGTGCTATTGTAACAGTCAAACCATTTATTTATTGTGTTATTTATTTTGAGAGCAGAAATGCCTTAAAAAGATGTTTGTAACGGAGTCAAGAAACGTGCTATATTAAACTAATATTGTTTTTGTAAGGCCTTACAATCAGAAGTTTTTACAGTACTGAAAGGAGTGTTATATGAATATTTAAACGTCTCAAATGTTGTAATATTTCAAATGAAAGTCATTGCAATTTTATAAGCGATCCAGGTTTAAATAACAAACGTTGATCATCATCTTTATGGATGCAGTATGACAGCCAAAGATGTTACATTATGATAGTAGAGAGAGATCACATCTAATGATATATGATATATATAAAAACCGTGTTTAGACTGAAATGTCCCCCCCCGAGAATACTGATCTAAATGGCAGTACGGCCACCGGCCAGGCTTTTTTTTTTTTGTCCACGTTGACATCAGAGAGCTTTGGGCCGTGATGGTGAAGGAGTGAAGGAGCATCGCCGTACCTCTCTCCAGGCACAGCGGCTCCGTCATCGACGCCATGTCTGCATCCTTGGGAGGATGGTAGTAAGAAGACATCATGGTGCGACCCTCAGCGGTACAAGTCGATCGGCGAAACAGCACAGCGGAAACCAACCCAAATCCTGATTCATGGCGAGAGTCCGAGCATCTTTCACGATGACACGGCTCAACAAGGAGCAGATATGGCCGGCGAGCACCGCTGCTGTGACCGTTTCACCTGTCGCAAAAGCTGCCACCGGCGCGTATCATAGCGACCATCTTTACGTCTGCTCAATGGAAAAGACATTCACTCCGCAACCCTCGGATTTTCGCACATTTAGCCTATTTTGTAAATAACATCCCATTTGAATACTCGATTAGACACTCCCCTGACTATTACAGCGGTAGCAGTGGTTCACTCATAGGTTCGATTTCCAATTACAGCAGACCGACCCTGCAAATCCCTACACCTGTTGGTACATAATGGAGTATTTATATATAAAATCTTTAGCTAAACATACTCCATTCCCAGTTACTAATTTTTACACCCCATTTAATAAAAACCCCATTTTTATTTTTTAGGCACAGAAATGACTCAGTAATAGTTTAAATGAAAGAAGACCGATTTTTAAAAAAAAAAACAGATTGCAAATTTGACAAAACAAACATTTTTAATTAAAAAAAGAAAACTTTTATTCAATCAAAGAATGGCAGACAATTGTGTCATACATTTCTTTCAAACTCATATACACTGTAGAGAAAACAACTGTGGCTCAAATAAACACAACCTACATGTTTAAGAATTTGGACATATACTTTCCACATTAAAACAGAGAGTGCCAGTGTCCCATAATCAAAAAAAAAAAATCTGGTCACAGTGGCAGATTATTTGGGTGATGCAGGAAAACTGCAACCTTAATAAAATCAATTCACGTACATACATGCTGCCTGCAACAAACACTACTGAAGTATTCCTACTTGTTCCTGGCAAGGATGCTCAACAATAATTTAGATGTTTGATTTGGTAGGCATTTACAAGCCATGTCAACATAAAAAGCTGAAGGGTGTTTCTGCAGGAACAGAGCTGCCTCAGTACTCCTCTCCCGAGGCCTCGACTTTGTATCCATTCTCACTGGAGCCATAGCCATCAGTCAGCAGCGCTGCCTGCTGGTCAATCATCCCATCCTGACTGTACTCCTCCACATGTGATGCTGCTCCCCCCTCGTCCTCATTGCCATCACCTTGGGGAGGCATATCATCCTGTATGGAGCTGTGGTGCTCCTCTTTGCGGTCGCCCCTTTCTCTGTCCCGCTCTCTTTTGTGGTCCCTGTCCCTGTTCCCCCTGTGGCGGTCCCGATCCCTATGGCTGCGTCTGCGGTCCCTGTCCCGGTCCCTGTCCCTGTCTCTACGCTCCTCTGTCCCCTCACCAGCTTCTCCTTCGTGTTCCTCTGGTATCCGCTCACCACACTCCAGAGGCCCATCTCCCTCAACCATCTCTTCTCCCTCACCCCCTTTGCCTCTTTCCCTGTCCCTCTTACGATCCTTGCTTCTGCTCCTTTTCTTTCTCTCTCTACTCCTTTCCCTACTCCTGCTGTCTTCTCCTGCTGGAGCCCCACGATCCCTTTCTCTTTCCCTACGGCGGGTGTTTCCACTGCTCTCATCTCGAACGTGCCTCTCCCTGTCCCTTTCTCGCTCGCGAGAGCGGGAACGCCTACGGCGTTCACGAGACCGTGTCCTGCGGCGCTCCCTGTCTTTATCCCTGTCACGCTCCCGGCTGCGTTCTCTCCGTTCTCCTCGATCCCGCTCACTATAGAGAAATAAAGATAAATTTTAGGCTTAAAGAAAAAAAAAAATCATTGTCAACTGACTTTCTCCGTTGCATATACCCGCCAATGGCCCGATCATCGTATCGTGAAGCATCATCTCTGCCAGAGTGTTTGATGTTGACATCAGCCCCGCCTCTTCTAGTGCCACCCAAACCTCCACCTAGTAAATATAGACAGGCTAATAAACAAACAGCTTTTCATGGCCCCTTGGGACCTATACACATACACTTTTTTTTTTGTTTTTTACACAAAAGGATGCAAATACTGCACCACGTGGAACTAAACTACCAGGTTAAAGTGTGCAACTGTCTCAACAGACAGTGCACATGCTTAATATGTCACATATATACAAATGAGATACATAAAAACAAATGAGTAAAGTGGAGGTAAATGAGGTGGTCACCTAGCCTGCGAGGGCGCCATCCTTTGACGGTACGTCCACGTTCCACATCCACCAACACTCTGCGTCCGTCAATCTTCTTCCCATCAGCATGCTTGTAAGCAGCTAAAGAACAGGAATGAACAGAGAGAAGATGGAGGTGAGATGAGAGTATGGCTGCATTAGCGTGGCCAAGGAAACAGTAAACCGTTATATACTGACCAGGAGCAGGGGAGACCATGTTGGCTGCTCTCTGGATTAAAGCTGAAGGATAACTGGAGTAGACTTTTCCACTTATAGATTTAAAAGCTTGTCATTGCATCATTTTACTAACTTAACCTGCTAGTCTCTCTTGGATAAAACTGAACAAGAGCAGCAGGACACCGTTTTAAATTAAGATCTTCCACCATGATTTGACCAATCACTGTCTGTAAAAGCTTCAGTCAAAAGTTTAAAAAAAAAAAAAAAAGAAAAAAAGATGCATCAATTTTAATCAACTGAAAGAAAGCCCCCCCCCCCCAAGTTCCATTAGAGGGCAAGCACGGCTGGCAAAACCATTGATAGGATAGCTCCTCAGCATTTAGACTTAAGTTCAAACCTCACATTCAAACTGCCCTACACTTTATGCCATACCACCACACAAACTTTTATTTTCGATCCATCTTGCATCACTGAAGGCCTTGATAAGATCCAGGCACGTCATTCTGGCTGCCACAGTGGGGTGTTGTGAGGAGGTCCTGGGACTTAGTACAAGTAGAGTGGCCTTACCAAAACCAGTCAGTGTTACCACCCAGTCTGAGGCCTTACCAAATCCTCACACACGTAGGTTCGAGGGGCCTTACCAAACTCCCCCACACGATTAGCTTACCACAGTTCCCACAGGTCACTCACCAGCATTAATAAAAATCTATCAATCTTGAAACAAATTCCCTCCACACCAGGATATATAAACCATCATAGGACCCACCCTCCCCTGCTTCTGCTATACAGCAAGCATGACAACACCCATCTCAGAACAGGGCCTTACCAAACCCCCTACCACAACTGATCAACTTTAAAGTGAGCCGTGATGTTTTGGGGTTTAAGAGGGCTAAAATAATCTGATTTTAAGCACCCAGTGATTACACATAAAGGCTGTTGGTTGGGATCTACAATAATGTCATTCTGTGTATATGTAGTAAATACATAAACACTATATGTATTGCAATTAGAAGAATTGCTCAAATATTCCCCTCATCTGCCTTTACCTTGAAAGCTTGTTTGCTTTCGATAGCACATTCAGTGTCCTTTAGACACTTTTAATTGTACTAAGCAGTAAATGGTGTTTTACAATGGACAGTTCCACAAACTACTGCCAAAACAAACCCATGTAGAAAAAAAACCAAACTTGTACAGCCACACTCAGTTTAAATCCTTTCCAAAACCAAATACAGGTAATCTCTTCTGCTGATTGTATCGCCCTTCAGCATGTTCTCCAAATCCTTGTCTTCTTGCTCTGGACCAAACACCCACTCACCAAATATCAAACAGACTACCTCATACAGTTATAAGATTTCTGTGATCAGAGTGCACTTGGTCATAGCTAAAGTGCACATTCATTTAAAAAAAAAAAAAAAAAAAAAAAGTACACTACCCAAACTAACTAGGAGGTGCAGTTTTAACAAATGCAATACCAAATTACAAAGTTGGATTCCCAATTTTGTAATAATGCTTGAATATTGAAAATTAGTGCATCTACAAATGAAGACATTGGTAAAATTTTACCAATTAACCACACCTTCAACATTAAATTAGCTAAAATCCTTCTGGCAGTTTGGTATTTTCTGCACAAGTCTGATCATGCTTTGGCTTTTGATTTCTATCAAAAAAGGAGAACCTCTGTCATTTTTTACATTAATTGTTACAAGAATCCACAATTCTGAATATGCATGTCAACATTCTTTGAAAGATTTGCTCTTTTATAGTCAAGAGACTTAAGCGCCACTCATCAGGAGATTCTAAGAGGTTATTTCATGGCAATCATAGGCTGACCAACAATCTTCTGTTAGTTGTCTGTACACACCGTGGATAGAAAAATAGTTTGAAAATAATACAGTGGAAACATTACAATGTCACCTACTGTAGTTATGCATGAAGCCAATGTTGATGATGGCAAAATCTAGATTTGAGTAATTGAAAATGAGCACAGAAGGTAACTCTGGATTAAAACTTCTGGTGCGGTGCTGCCTTAGAAAAATCGGAAACTTTACTACTATTTCTAAATTTCAGAACAACTCAACTATCAGCTGGGGTTGAAACGGCAATAATTCCGTTTATTTTATAATGAAGACCACATGTCCACACTGAAGATGTATTATGGCTTTCACGTGAAGAGCAGAATCACTGGGGAAGATAGATACAACTGACTACTGGTCAGGGGTGCCTTCAATGGTCAAAGCTTAACTCCATGTAGTGATAACTGCACTAAAATTGCTTGCAAAGAAGTTGCTTTACTTTGACCATAGCTCAACTTCCCTATGTATGAAAGAGGGTTGAAAGAAATCTTACCCATCATACAAACCCATTATACCAACCATATACTGAGCTGTGGTAGTAGGGTGTAGATGTATCCTAACCATCATCATCTGCCAGCCAGCTCTGGCCAATAGCCATCACAGATTGGTGGCTGCAGTGACAATGAGAACAACACACAGTTAATTTTACCATCTGCCCCCGCATCCCCATTAGTTTAAACCCTCCTGCGTCTACATACTTACTGTGGTTCAGCAACTCTGGTCTTAAAGAGTGGATTGCACAAAAAGTATATTGTGACGTCACTGTGTCAAAAGGCACCATTCATTTGTCTGAAAAAATGCCGTTGCTCACTGTGACTTCACCAAATACGTCACATTTTTGCTTGAATTTTTACTATCCTCTGGACCAGAGTTGAAGACCACCAACAAAAACTCAACCAGATTTATATTTCAGTGAAGGAACAAAGTAGGGAGTTCCATACAGTCCGTAACACATATTTAGTTTGGTGACCAATCTGACCATGTGCTTACCATTAGAGTCCAACCAGGGCAGCTGCATTTCCACAGAGCTACAACGCCTAACAGTTAAAAGACAACGTGCCCTTTGACAGGCAAACATGTTTAATTTACTGATGAGAGACACAATTCTACCTTTTGGCACTCCTACCTTTCCCTCTCAACAAAACTTTGTTTCAACTGATGACACATACACAACAGATACACACCACACAAATGCCAGACTTGAATTTTCATCTTCCAAATTGGACTACACACAATTCTTGGTCGTTAATACCATAACTTTCACAAGGTAAAGAAGAAAACTGAACCCAAGAAAAGTATAAAAGTAAAGGATTAACATTAAGAAGCCAAGGAAACCAGCGTTCAACTGAAGGGCAGTCGGTCAGGAAAACTGGCCTATATTAATGTTATAATGTATAGAAATTAACTGGATTGGGGCTGTAATAGTAGTAATACTCACAGTGCATATCTCGTTCATGTTCATATTCAATGAAAGCATAGCCACGAGGTTTCCCTGTTCTCTTGTTGTAGACGATGTAGATCTGGAACAGAAAGACCAATTGATTGAGCAGACACAAAATTGTAAATTTTTGCATGCAGAAATGCTGCATGTGTAATGGTTGCCCGATTTTAAATTATTGTCTAAATAGCTGGAAGTAAAAGAAAGTTAGTTACAAAACATACCCGTTTGATGGGTCCATAAACCTCAAACTCACGGCGAAGTTTGGACTCTGTAGTGTCATAATTCTAAAACAAAATACCATTCAAGTGATTTATATGTAACCAATTACATTGGATAGTTCACAATTGACAAAAAGTAGAAAAAAATAAGACATTCAAAGGGATACAATTACAACCAGAATACTAGGACAATGACACCTTTTTCCAATTAATCTTATCAAACACCACAATAATGGACCTGGACAAATCAAGTCAAAATAAGCTCTCCAAAATAGACAAAAGAATAAATATCTTCTTAAAGCCTATGATGCAGGTTATACATCTGGACCTTACTTAAAACATAACTTACCACTCGGGCCACAAACAATGTTTTGAAGGCATCTCCCTGTGCATTAGGGTCATTATGAGGATCCCCTGCAAAGAGAAGAATGGGTCATAATTTTGTTCCACATTAAAAGAAGACATTTTAAATAAGAACACATAGCACTGTGTGTTAGTGCGGATACTTACAAAGCTTGAGTTCTGTCTCCAAAACAGTTTGTCTTCTCTCGATTTTTTCTCGCCTCTGCAAAACAAATTTTTATATTTTTGAAAACGCAAAATCCCCAGAAAACCCTTTGGCAGATCACTAGTGACTGAAAAACTATCAAACATAAAATAACATACGCCACAATCTAATAATCTCTTAAAACTAATATTTGACAGATACCATTCAATATTCAGATATTCAAAATCTAAATTAACTGAACATTAAAGTCGTGGGTGTACAAGATTATTAGCGAAGTTAGTGGTGCTGCCCACCTTTCTCTCCAATCGCTCTTCACGGGTCTCTGCCCTTGTTGGTGGAGGGGCATCTCTCGGGTCCTTAAAAAATAAAGATTTTTAGTTGTAAATACCTCAGGGGAAAAAATAGAGCACAAGGCATTTCAAGACGTACCTCGAAGTGCCTAATGAAGGGCGCGATGCCACTGTAAGGCTGATTGTGATGTTTCTCGTGGGGTAATTTCACAAGCTGAGGGAGAAATGGTATTGGATCCCGAGGTGCAAATAGGGCCAACAAGTTTGGAGGTAAAAACTGCGTCATCTTTCACCTAAAACACATGAAAAAAATGTTGAGTTGTATTGTGAAGGCCTCGCGGGAATCATTTATGCCGTGAGGGGACACGAACAACAAAACCGCGCTAATGTGGAACATCCGAATAGCTTCAGTCACGGGCAACTTCTTTATGCACCAACAAATAAATATTAGATTTACAAAGCGAATATCGGTGATGCCACGCTCGAGATTTCGGGTCTATTCCCTTGTCATCCAGCTTGGTGGATCGAGTCTGAAGCGCTTTGTATTTTAGTAGCCATGATACATGGGGAGCTAATGCTAAAAGTGGGCTAAAAGAAAGATACTTACCTTCTCTCCAAGATCCCGACAAATGTCAGACCATGGACCAAAAATGAAATGTACTATATATGGATTTCGTGAGCCAATTTAGCAGAATAGACGTGTAAAACCAGGTATTCTGAGCAGGCCCCGAAGACCAGCAGAAGTGAGCAAAAGCGAAGAATGAGGCAAGTTCAGCGCAAGTTAAAATGGCGGAGTGTCGGAAATCGCAACGCCTGACGTAAACTGCCGTATTGTTACAACGTATAATAATAATAATAATAATAATAATAATAATAATAATAATAATAATAATAATACTTCGGGCCCGAGCACCGAAGGCGGTGCGAAGCCCTATTGTATTTCTAATGTTTAGTACTAATATTATTGTTATTATTATTATTATTATTATTATTATTATTATTATTATTATTATTATTTATTTATCGTTATTCTTCCGACAAAAGAGTCGCCTTTTTGACCCCCTGAACATGCACGAAAAGTTGATTTTATTTGACCTACCCCCGGAAAGGAATGCAAAAAATGTTAAAATGTTTGGGTCCCGGGAGGCTATCTCCAAAATTGCTCTCTAGCGACACCTATTTTTGGTGCCCCAGGACTGGATTTGTCCTACGCTCATGAAACTTGGTGGAGTTGTGTACCAAGGCGCACCAAAAACTCTCTTGGAGCGCCGGCCAAACTCAAACAGGAAGTCTGCCATTTTCATCAGAAGTCATGATTTTGCATCTCGTACATTAAAAAAAATCTTCCTAGAGCTTCCATCAGATTGTTGTCATTTTCGACGAATATCATATAGAGACATGGCTGATGGAAAATTGTGGAGCTTTTTAGGATTCATCAAACGGTGTGGGCGTGGTGGCCAAACAAATACTTGATGTTTCGCTGCCGAACAGGAAGTGGCTTTATTTCGGACATACAAGGTCGCTTTAGGGTCAAAGTTGACAGGTGTGATCGGGGTCTGGTCCTGAACAGAAATATGAATCAATATCAATCAATATCAGTATTCAGTTTTGAACATAGCTCCCGCTGCTGATAACGTTGCGATGTCTTGATCGATGTGCGTTGAGCAGATTTTCCTCAAACCAGGTGAGGAAGTCAACAAGGCCTTGGTGACACAAGCTGATTAAAAACATCTGCTTTAAATAAGTGAGTGTGGCCTTGGCGGCGCGCAGAACATCAGAACCAGAAAAGTCACAGTGACTCCACAGGTTTAACCAGAATTCTGCCCCGAACAGAGGGACATTTCAATATTTACTTTATGTTATAGCCCCACCTAGATGGAAATAATGACACAGCCCCTAGACTGCGTGTGACCTACGTTTGTGAAAATCGGTATGCACGTGTACCATGACAAGGCCTACAAAAAAGCCTCTAGGAGACAACAGGTGCGTCATAAAACGGCTCTTTAGCGCCCTCTAGAATATTTCAAAGAAGCAAAACCACGTTGAACCCAGAAATATGAAATTCGGCACACTCGTGCAGCAGCCCAGACCCTGACAAAAAGTCTCTTGGACCCATGTTCTAAAACCAACAGGAAGCTGCTGAAGTGAGCTGTTTTTAGGGCAGACGGCGCACAGCTCTGAGTCGGAGGGGCTTCGTTCCTTTGGGCTCCGTGGACGCGTCGGGAGTCTGTCGCCCCGGCCCCCGACGTCGCGCCCTCCCCGATGGGCGATGGGGGTGCGAGGGCCTGTTCAATATTGCTCGCAGCTTTTATTATTATTATTATTATTATTATTATTATTATTATTATTATTATTATTATTATTATTATTATTATTATTATTATTCCTACCATCCCATTTTCAGGTTCACACTCTTGGTTTCTGTAAAACATTTGAAGAAAATCTTGATTGAGGTCGACATTTTTAAAGTGGAATTGAACTGTATTGGACAGGCAAAAGCACTTCTCAATAGAATACAGAAGAACAAGTAAAGGAAAACAATAGAATAAGCAATAAAAAGAGAGATGGATAAAGACGTACAAGATAATAACCCAGCAGCATCTAAAGAACATAAACGTAGAACTGGCCTGTGGTGACACTTGAAGTCACATGTTCATCTGTTTGTCCTCCTAGTAATATCTGTGCAATCATTTACTGGCTGACCAAAGCCAGTATGATGAATATTAATAATGAAATAACCATGTAGGAAAAAAACACATCTTTGATTATATATTTGCTTTATTTATTAAGGTGATGTTAATGCAGTTAATTTATTGGGAACCAAGACGGAGAAAAAAAATTAAACATTATTATTAGGGCTTCTTTAATCTTACATTCATTTTGATTTTATTGTCAGCAAAACTACCAAAAGCAAATCAATCAAATCACCCCAAAAAAAAAAGATAATCCACGAAGCTTCTTCTTTCATATCTTTGAAATTAATTCCATTCTCCTAACAAGGGATCTGCTCACCTCAGATACAGAACGGCAACCTAGGCCCACACAGACAGACACACAGACAGACACAAAGTGTTTTGTCATAAACACAAGTGAATTCACTGTAAAATATTTAATGAAAGCCATAATGAGCTCTTACAGAAGCATATAAACATGACCAAAGTCAGCATTTTTGTACAAAGTTTAGTGGGTTAAATGAATTATATATTCCATTTGGTGTGTGTTACCTGATAGGGCCATTGCAAGTTGAAGTTCCTGTTTTAGAAGTTCCAGAATTTCAATAACACCTTGCTCCCCCTGGATAACAAATATATACGTGGTTAAAGAGTATAGATGGTGTTCACTGGCTGGTATTATGATAAATTCTGACAATGAGATAAATGAGGTCATGTCTCATTTTTGTTGACACTGCAAAAATTTTTAAATGTAAAACAACACAGATTTCTGTATTTATTGAAGGCAAAATGCTTATATGGGTCCCTAATTTGACAGCTAGTAATTCTCCATTTTGCCTTACATGTTCTTGTTTTTCTATACAAACGATCCTATATTATATTTCTACATATTTGTGGCCAGACAAGTCATTGCCAGAATGACTTTTACAGGTACACAACCCCCCCCCGAAAAATAGGTGGGACAACTTCTGCAGATTATCAAGAACAAAAACAAGCTTCCACTGCAGATTTTTAAAGCTTTTACTTTATGCCCTTTTTATTCAAATTAGCAAAATACAACTGACTGAATTCTTTAATTTCAATCTCACAGTTTATGTCAGCAAACTCAAGCATTTCTTCACCTTGTGCTAGTTTCTCTCTTTTTTTCATTTTTTTCATTTATGATTTTGAAATTATTGCAGGATTATTGTTTCAAAAACAGAACATACCAAAATGAGATTAGATTTTTATTGATAGTATAAGAAATAAATGTAAAAATTTGTAAAATGTGTTTGTTACCTGACAGGAGAGACCCCACAGCACTGGTCGGCCAACGAAGACAGCTTTTGCTCCCAAAGCCAAGGCCTTCAGAACGTCTGTTCCTCGTCTCACTCCTCCATCCATGTACACATCACAGTGACCCTGGACTGCTTTTACAACCTCCTCCAACACATCCAGCTAGTAAAACAGAAAGTTGCATACAATGAAAATATATTTTAATTCAACTCTTTTGTGTCAGATTTGACCACTATTGACGTAATTTTTAAATAGTAGATTTCATATTCAAGTAATGCTGAGCTCACATGCTCACTTGAAACATGCGAAATATGCATTAAATCCTTATGTACCTTGTGCACCTGCATCTTGATAGTATGAACAAACCACAAAAGAAACTACATTTGATGTAAAACGCGATGTGGGTGACAGATACCCGACCCGACCTTGTGCTTGACAAACGGAAGTGTGCAGTGACACAAAACACACTGTTGAACCAACCGTTGCAGGAACTCCGTCCAGTTGTCGAGCTCCGTGATTAGACACCAAGATACCATCAACACCATATCTCACAGCTTGGGCTGCGTCGTCCCCTATTTGAGACAGACACTGGTAAATATTTGCTGTACATGATAATAAACATAAGTAGCCATATCCAATAGTACTGGTTTATTTATAATAAACCATTAGTAGTTTTCAGACTCTTCCACCTTTTATCCAACATTGTTTTTTTTAAACAGTATTGCACATTGCCACCCAACAGAGGTAGGTAATAGAAGCTTTTCTGGCTGTACCATCTGTTGGTGGGCATGAGTGGGACTTTGAAGGAAGTAACCGTCAGCAATTCATGGCCCTGGCTGAGTCATCTATTGTGTTGTGGGACGACAAATATGTAGGAATGTGATTCAATTAAACTTCATTGCTGATGCAGCTCAGCCTTCAGATATATAATTTTCCCTACTGGTAGATTCATTTAAAAAAATATAATACACGGTAAAATATATAAAAATATAAAAAAGTATGAAGAGCACATCTATGCGTTATTATGGAGGACTATGGAAGCTTATTTTTCACCTTTTAAAAATAAAAAAAATAATCATACATGCTAAGTGGATGTGTCTAGAGTGTTGATTAATTTGCAATTCAAAGCAGAAATGATCATTTGTGGCCCACATGGACATTTTGGTTACACCCCCACAATAATCAGTTGATTAATTGTTTGCCTTGTTAAATGGTTAAATATAAAAATATAAAGTTTTTTCCTAATCATGGTTGTGCTCCAGTGTCCCATAATTCCACCTTTTATGTCATGATTTCAGAATTTTGACTTTCATATATATATGTGCTTTTTATAAATATGCTTTTTTAAAATCTCAGAATTATGACTTTTATCTCATTATGATTTTTCATTTAATAATTTTTACTTTCTTATCTATCTACATTTCTTATATAACTATGACTTTCTCAAAGTTTGAGTTTTTATCTCATAGTTATGACTTATCTTAAAGATATGTATTTTTGTTAACTGACCCATGTGGTAAGATCATTTTTTGTGGTTCCTACATTGGGTTAATTTGATGACTTCTCGCGTACCATTTAACACTCCCTTCACAATCACAGGGAGGTGGGTGTGGCTTTTCAGCCAAGTGAGGTCATCCCAGCAGAGAGTGGGGTCAATTGCTTTGGCGACGTAAACGGCCAAACCGCTGTCGTTGCCATAACTCTTTTCAGAGAACGCCAGGGTGTCCGTGGAAAAGTTAGACAAGCTGCATACACACAAAAGCACAAAGCGAGGGCTTAAAGAGAATGGGAAGGCCAAATCGGACTACTGCTAATGCGTCTCATTGTACCTTAGATGTTGTGGCAGTTTAAAGTGGTTGCGCACGTCATCCCTCCTCCTTCCCAAGTAAGGTGTATCCACGGTAACAAAGATAGCCTTATAGCCCGCCTTCTCTGCTCGGCGGACCAGTGAGAGTGTGAGTTCCCTGTCTTTATAAATGTAAAGCTGGAGCCACAAGACGCCTTCTCCTCCTGTTGTGGTTGTCATTGCTGCCATCACTTCTTCAATTGTGGAGGTAGCCCAGGAGCTAAGCATCATCCCCGTTCCAACTGCCTGGCATGCTAGAAGTACAGTAAATATTTAAGAAATCAGTAACCCAATAACTTTAAGGTAGAAATACCAGCATGCCCGCAAGTAGGAAGCTTTCGGAGAGTTTTATGAAACCCCTGGAGTCATGTCCAAAAAGGTGAACATTTTTAATCAGTAGGACCATTTTGTACCCTTTGCTGTAGCCGTCTCTCCATCCGGATGAGCCATCCTCTGCATGGCCGTGGCTGCCACGCAGATGGGCATGCTCAGCGTCGATCCGAGCACACATACCGACAGGTCCACAGTAGACACATTTCTCAGCACCCGCGGGACAAGATACCACCTACACAAAGAGATTCATGAAAGTGTGGACATCTCAAATCTTAAATATAAACAATGACACCATTTCATGTCATGTTTTGCCCTTCTGAAAGATTGTTAAAAAATGGAAAATCTTTTGCATTTGTTTTTCTCTAAAGTAATCAAAACTGAACAAATGATCAACCTCAACAAATGCAAGTAAAACATAATTAGTGGCATAAGAGAGGCTCAAAAAACAATGATGCAATCTTATACACTTGCTCCATATTGCAGATATGTGAGCAAAAGTATATGTTGTGTGTGCACATTTTACCTGTCAAAAGCAGCAACATTGTCCGTCAGTGTGTTCTGGTCATCAGCTCCAGAGTGGTAGTAGTCATAAACAGCTTTAGGAAGAACTTTCCTGGCCTCCTCCTCAAAGTCAGAGACACACACTCGCTGCCCCAACATGGTTGCGATGAGTGGCCGTGGTGGAAATGCTACACTGAGCACAGCGGCGGTAATGATTTACAAGTGCTGCTTTTGGTTGTCCTGATGCTTTGTGACTTTTGCCCTGAGAGTTTACACAAGATAAAAACAGAGACCGGAACAAATCTAGAGAATTGTGGCTACAGTTCTGAGCCATCTGGAGTTCTGTCCTTTGTAATTAGTTATAAAAACACTCAATAATGCTGCCTTGTGATCTTTTCATCCTCTTGTACGTCAACATAAAGGATGGATTCAATTATTAAATGTAGTTAAGTAACAATGAAGTGTAAGGAAGAGTTGCTTCTTTCTGGATCCTTTATAATATTCGATTTGTGGAAATTATTTGAAGTCCTACAAATGTCTGAATATCTGTCTATGATCGGTTTGCAGGTCATTCATAAATATACCTATCCATCCATCCAACCATTTTCTATCACTTCTTCCTTTAACAGGGCTGGAGTCTATTCCAGAGGTGGGGTACACCCTGGATCAATCACCCACTCATTGGAGGACTAATGTGCAAACTCTCCCATCTAAGGTCAATTTAATGTTGCCAAATGACCCCTCCCCCAAATACAAAGGTGTCTGGACTGTGTGAGGAAGTTGTATTACCCCTTCAGAACATGGAAACTAAAGTTTATGTAAGAGCAAAAACAAATAATTGTCAATTGAATTTTTATTTTCCATCTAACAAAATTAATTAAAATCTGTAAGAATTTACATGTTGCACCATCACCAAAACAGAATTTCTCCCACTAAAAATGTAAAACTAGAAGATCAAGACTCATAAAATGCAAACATTCAGGATGGGCAGTGGGTATGTTTGAGATAAGCAAAAGCACCACAAGCAAGTCAAAGGCCAAAACCTATCCCTACACATCTATCTAAAGAATGACCAGCAAGTGTTACAAAGCACAATAATGGATAAAGAGGAACACAGAATGAAATGAATGAAACTTTTACTGCCATCACCTTCTCAAATCCAAATAAAGCCACCAAAACAGGTTGACATCAAGTTTTATGCACAAAACACAAAGACCCTTTTCTGATGAGATGGCTCTTCTTCATCTTTTATTCTGGGAATTGACAACATGTCAGTCTGAGTTGCTGATCACAGCATGGTTTACTTTTCCCTCTTCGGAAGTGGAGATTGAGGTGGGAGGCAAAGCCTTGAAGACGACTTTGTTCGTCCCCAACTGTCTCTGAATCACAACACCACAGAAGAGGGAATAAAAAAAAAAAAGGTCAAGCACAGCTGTGTTGACTCCTAGTCGAGGTGGCTCGCTCCGATTTTCCATCCACAGTCGTAAACTTGCTTCACGTTTCGTCCCCTTTGGTCGGTCTGATTGGCTCCAAAGGACCAAGAGATGGTTGAAAGGGGACTGTGTATTTGAGGGGGAATGTGTTTCAGGTTCAGGCTGATGAGGCCTTTGGCATTCTCCCCTCCCCCCAGCTGGCACTGCACCGCCTCTCACACCCCTGAAGTAAAGGTGGGACCACAGGCCCATTAAGCGTCGTGTTAGCCCAATCGCCGATGGGTGGGGGATTGTGGTTGCAGTGGTGCTACGAGGTCACTGCCCCATTTTGAGTGCCCAGGAGTTTGGGAGGGCGGGCGAAGCATCTGCTTCCGATTTCCTCCCCCAGAGTGGCTGGGTACTGGTTTTGAGACACCCCAGATGCACTGGACTCTGGTGGATCTCCAAGCCTTTGCTGGACCACAGACACAAAGCAGCGTATTGATCACACCCAGGCAGTCCAGCCTTCATAGAGCTGGGCAAGGTTGTCCAGATTCGTGGCCTCCTTGATGACAAAGTCCACCTGCAGACACGAAAACAAATAAATATCCACTTCAAGCATTTGGTTGACACAAGGGTGACAACAATATTAAGTATATTATATAATTATTCAAGTTTTATGATATGAAGTTTTCAGCTACTCAAACCTAAAATAGCACATTACATGTAAAAACATTAAACGATATATCGATTAGGAAATGCCAATGTGAACCTGCTCTGTGATGCTCATCCTTCTGTTGGGATCAATATCTCTTCCCTCCAGTTTGGCTTTTACCCGCTTCCACACGCTGACTGCATAGGAGTTCCTCTCCTGAACAGCTATGAAGCAACACCAGGCAATTTTACATTACATCTAACTCATTCTTACACATTAAAACTTTCTCTTACTAATTTAGTTTCAAATTAGTTCAATATGGCATTTTCAGTAAAATGCTTGAAAAACTGCAACCATAACCAGAAATAAATAAATAGTGAATGGTAATTAATTAACAGTCAGACATCTCTGGTCCAATATTAGGATTAACATGCACATTTCAAAACTTCCTTGGTCGACTAATGTTAAAGGTCCCATTAAGTATTTTGAGAGACTATCTAAAGAGCAAAATAAAACTATGAGCACACGTGTGGAGACCAGTACCTCGTCCAGTTTTGGGGTCCCGTATGGCCCTCTTTGGGCTGGCATTGAGACCTTTGCTGTTCACCACCAGAGTACTGGGCGGAGTATCAGTGGGGGTTCCAAGATTCCGCGGCAGAGCCTTGCGAGCATTCTGGGAAACCGAGTCTGGTTGGGTCTTTAACCCAGTGCATCTGACCGCTGCAGACACAGGAGAGAAAACATCAAACGTTTCCAGTTCTCACTTTCACTCAACTTTGTTTTTCCTAGGAGCCTGTGGCCTTTTTGTACCTGCAGCAAAGCTCGTCTGTATTGCAGACACGGGACTGGTGCTATCACTTTCGCGGTCAGTCACCAGTGGGGAGGCGAAGCCCACCAGACCATTATACACTCTGTAACAAAGCATAAAACAAAATAGGACTTAATGGAAGCATCATTTTATTTCTTAAAATAACAGCAGCCCTCCTTCAAAACATTTCATAGTAAGTTTTTTCCAACGTAAAGTGGTACCCCATGAAGAGATTTGAATGGAATCTTAAACCTTTAGGCAGCAGTTTTTTTCAAGAAAGTTCTTTCTTTCCTTGAGTTTCTTTGAGTATGCCCCAAAGTTTGCGATGCGAGTAAATTATGCATATTCTGACATCTCCCATCGTCGCTTCTACCCTGCTTCTTGCCACGTGCCATTTGTGTACTGTCATGGCACATACACTCACTGTCATGAGACACAGATGTTCACAGATGCTGAACAAACCTCCTGGCATTGTGAATATTCTCACGACAGTTTGTCTATTACGCTCCGACTACAACCACGACGACCACTTCCTCGTCTGCTCGACCAGGGATGAGTCTTTGCTTTGAATTGAAACAAACCGATGCCCCTTGGATGGAAGTTACTCACCTCAGCCATCTCCTGGTGCGGTTTAATTCAGCAATGCTGCTTACAGCAATTTTGTGAATTTGGCCCTTAAAGAGCTAATCCATTTAACTTATTTACATTCAACTAACATATTTACCTCTCGCTTTGAGAGTACAACTCCTTAAGTGTTTCAGGAATCTCTTCCAGTAGCTCAAGCTGCTCCTGACTGCGAGGCTGCCCACTGGCCTGGACCACGGTGAATAAGACCAGCTGGATATTGTCCTGCCACGCTTTGTACTCCAGCAGGAACTGACGCACGCTCCCCTCATATGTCACCTCTTCGCCATCTGCCAACGCTGCCTCCTCATCCTGCATGGTAAATATGACATGATGTTGTTCAGATGGCTGGGGGGGGGGCAGAACTAAACACTGTTTCCATCTCGACCATACCTTCGCCATGGCTCGCAGTAGGTGCTTTACATCTGCCAGCTGGCGGTTGTGATGGGATAGGGTGGTCTTTATTGAATCCACCAGGACTTGCAGTGTCTCTGCGCAGACCTCCAGCTGCTGTTCATGCTCCTCCCGAGTGTTTTGCTCAACATTCAGCTGCTCCTCCAGTTGCCTCTGTGCGCAGCTCAGCCAGTCAGGACTCCCAATAGGCAGGTCCAGCACTGGAGTCTGTCAACATTAGCATAGAATATATTTAAATTCTAAAACTAAAATACTGCAGCAGTGTTCCCCCTCATTGTTATGCCTTGAAAAAACACTCAAACTTTATGACATTCATAAGATGTCAAAGGGATGTGTAACAATTGTTTACACTTAATAATAATTTTTTGCTTGAGAAAACATGAAAAAAGAAAAACAGGGTGAACATTAATGGGTTCCAAGGTAATAAATATACACTGAGACATTGACCAGAGAATGGAGGTTTCAGAACTCATACTGACCAGTCTGTGCAACAGCTGAAGCTCCAGTGGGGATACACTGCTGCTAAACTGGGCAGCAAACGAGCAGGTTTGCTGGCAACGTTTTAACAACTCAAAGAGCGTGGCATCCATATTCAGGGCCTCAGCTGATCGGGTACGGAGGCCTTCGAAATTAAGGATGGTTGAGCACAGAAAAGTGACCTGCAAGAAACAACAAAGAAACAGAACCCTTTGTAACATGAACTGTTTACCTCGCTCTGTGGATGCTTGGGAATTGTGGTTCCATTTCATTCTACCTGGCTGGTGCGCTGGTTCTCTCGGGCCACAATTGCACGTCTCTCAGTGATGGTTAACTCAAAGTCCTGCAGGACCGGGGCCAGGGCTGGATTGGCTCCACCTGCCCACTTCAGCCGTTGCTCAATACTAGCCTCCAGCGATGCCAGTTTCTCCTGACATTAAAAACATAAATATAAACTGACTTATGTGAATTTACAAGATATAAAAATAGTTAAGAAGCATCACAAAAACATATGTGTATATATGCTTGTGATTCCTAAATAAATAACTACTTATTCTACGAGTAGTATCATCTGTTGTTGAGGAAATTTGATAAACAAAGATTTGGTGTAGTGTTAATACTGACCTGAACAGCAACTATGGCTCCCTCATCCTGACTCAGCTTGTACAGTTTTTTCTTCATGTTACTGAGAATGATGGAACGAGGTGGAATGCTCACGCCTAGAGGCTGATTACTGGGGCCCAGGATATCCTCATGCTGCCACTGAAGAGGAAATGTAAAGCCACAGTCAATAAACATGAGACATTTTATTAATGAAATACTGTATATCATCACAATCAAAAGCACCTTTCAGACTGTACCTGAAACATGGCGATATGCAGCTGACTTCTCTGCAGACTGGCCTTGGCAGCCTCCAGGTGGGCGTCCGACCTTCTGAGTAGGTCTAGTTTCTTCCAGGCTGTATCATAGGATGAGGCCAGTACTGTGGCTCTGTTCAACAACAGCTGGGAAACCCGGCCGGAAGCCAGGCTCTGTTCCACTGCCTTCTTACAAAGCTCATCGAGAGAGACCTTAAGTTTCAAGACAGGGTACATGTTGAAGTACATTTTGCATACTGCCAAGTGAAAAAGGAAAATAATGCTGTTGCTGTTATTTACAGTTTGCATGAGGTGTGGTACACCCTGGACAAGTTACAGCTCATGAGTTCTCACAACAAATGATGATATTGGCAAGCTCATTGTTAAAAATGATCACACTACTGGTAATGATCTTTTTTATCATTCGGTGAAGTCACAACATTTAATTTACAAATATGTTTTATTTTAATGGGGATCATGTTCAACATTTGACAAATATTGCCTTTTGACGCACTGCACCAGAGTGAGTTTTTTGTGTGTTAAAAATGATGCCCTTCATGCGGAATGGCAAGTTATGGACAGATCTATTCTGTTCCCCAGTCTTACACCTTATAAGTTTAGAATTATACAACATATACACATTTTATTGCATCTCTAATTTTAATGAAAAAGTAAAAAGGTTGACTGACTGAAAGTTACTGACTGTAAAATGATGGTTTCATCAAAATGAATGAATGAATGAATGAGACACTGAATGTGAGAGAAATACACAAGAAAGTACTCTTTACGTACGTCTTTACAAAAAAAGGAGAAGATCGCCATTGACCTAACCCCATGTTTGAGAGCAACTACAGAGTATGAACTCTTATAAATAACACACAGTTATTCACAGTATTAAAAAAGCATAGTAACTCACACATACCTTACTCTCTACACCAAAGTCTTTGGCCTCCACTTGGGAAACAATATCTAGCCCGAGAGAAGAGAGGGTGCTGCACAGAACCAGGCTTAGTGTTTGACTGGGCAGACCCAGGAGCATCTTTCGAACAAACTCAGCTGTGAAGGCCTTGATTGGATAGGTCATCTTTTCTTCACTGACCACCGGCACACCTGAGTCTGTTGCAGTGGGCATCCGGTAGAATGACTTCCCTGATCCTACTGGTCCATTTGTCGATAACAGTTCCTCAGCTGAAGGACAGGTACCTGAAAACATGCAATCTTCAGTTACCAATTTTCAGCTGCTGAGGAAAAAAGGTCTACAATCTTACCAGAGAGAGTTTGGGCAAAGTTGGCACAAAGTTTGAAGAAATCCCTAATGGTCTGCAGTCTTCTGAGGAAGAACACCTCTTCCATGAGTTGTCGCCGACTTCGATTCTCAAATAAGTGGAGCTGTGTGGCCCGAGCTTCCCTTAAAGAATCAACTTTTCTCCAGGCTGGAGGCACTTCGAGGCAACTCAACTGAAGATGAGGAGCGGCACAAATATGTGTTAATTGCAAGATCACCCAAATGAGTTTCAAGACTGTAGCTTTTCCGTGTAACATACACATTTTATACCATTTTTATTTTATTATTATTATTTATAACACAGAGGCAGTTCATCAATATTCACAGTTTCAACATTAACATCAAAGCTAAGACTTTCAATTATCTGTTACGAAAAAGAAAATCTCAAATAAGGTCTTAGGTAGACTATTATTTAGTTATTACTAATTAATTAAACAAATTAATTTATGATCAAGTAACCCATTAATTGAACAAATTACTGGGGTTTAAGTATCATCTTGAAAAAACTAAGCAACTAAAAGAAAGCTGAGAATAAAAAAAAACAGTAGCCATAGCAAACAATTCATTTTGATTCTACAAAGTTCCATTGTGTTAGTGCAGGACTCAAAATGGCCTATCTCACTATCCCTTAACATGCTTAGATAAATCCATTTATGAAATAGTGTCTAATAGCAGCAAACTGACGTCCTAACTTAATGGGCAAAGATAATGTATGTATTCAGTGACGTGCGGTGAGGTTGATGGCTGGGGAGGCACTGACGTCATCAGTCAGATTTATAAATACCATATGAGCCCTCCAGAGCAGCGTGTTCACAAGTAACACAAAAAAGCACATTTAATTTAAAAAATGTCATTACGGTCTTACCATTACTAATAAATTATAAATGAAGTCTATGTGCCGTTCCTCCTGAACGAATGCATCAATGACCTGCTGTAGAAGTCTTCCTTTTGTGCCTTGAGTTTTAAAGGTCTCTCTGTTTGACGGAGATCAGTCAAACAGACGATATTGCGGTACACCGCCACATCCAGGTGCGGGGCAATTTACAGTGCTGCACCGCTACATCCGGAGGCCCGGTTTGATTGTGCCTCCGGATGTAGGCGGGGCAGCGCTGTGTTGCGCAATATGTGCGCTTTGTTGCACAATATTGCACCGTGTCCGCTGCCTTGTCTCTTCTCAGTATTTTAATCGTAAATGTGAAAATTAAAAGATAATATAAAAACGGCGAAGTCAAATTGATAATTAGTTTATAAAATCCTGGGAAAAATACGACCATTTAATTTAATTTTTTTAATTTTAATTGTTTTCTTTCCTTGCCTCCTCTGACTGCACATCACTATTGTTATTATTATACCTAAATTATAAAAACTCAGAGCCTGAACACTGAACAAGCAAGAGTGGCAATTTCCTTTAACAAGAAGAAAACCTCAAGGACCAGGACAGGACAGGGGAACACCCAATTTAAGTCAGTTTGTGGTCCTTTCCGTGTGTTTCGAGACACATTTTTTTTGTTTTTGTTAATTGAAGAATATTAAAAAATATCAACACTACCTTCTCTGTGAGCTGCACAAATGCATTCTCTAGCTGGGTGAACATTCCATCAAAGGCCACCAACAACATCTGTCCTGGGGACATCTTTGGTGTATCATGGCCTGGTCCTTCCATGTTCCGAGGCTGGATCAGCCCAGAGTACTGAGCACGTAGTAAACTGAAAGAACAATAACCGTCATTCATCACAAAGTGCTGGCCATTTTTCAAAGAGGAGGCAAGTGCTGTGCCAATTTCAAGATATGTTTACCTTGTAATATTAAGTAAATGGTTGTGTCCATCTTGATCAAAATTTATGGTAGATTGCAGACTGTCAACCAAACCTTGCAGCCCAAGACCATCTGAACTCTGCTCCACCAGCTGCTCTATCTCTACCAACATGGACTCTAGAGTAGGCTCTCCTTTTATCATACAACACAAAGCTTCTGGAAAAATGATCTGTCTGAAGTTGGTGTTGAGTTCCTATGGTGAAATAAAAAAAATAAATGATTATACTACATACAAACAGATTTCCAATAACTTAATGTTTCCATGCAAATGTTGACCTACTTGTAAGCAGGTATATACAGCATTTGCCAGATAAACAGCTTGGATGGTATCTGAGGGGGCAGGGAGCTCCAGGTCGTGCTGTACAAGTTGGCAGCGTTGTAAAAGTGTTGTCAGGGCACTGACATTTCCAAACATACTGCAGAGCTCCTCCAGGAACCAAGCACCATCTCGGGATGTTAAGTCAACAAGCTGTTCTCCAGCACTGGCTGCAGCACTTTCCATCACCAGATTCCGTCTGGAGAATAAGAAGAGTTGAATAATGTGATTTTATCTCAACTGTTGAGAGGCTTCATTTTATTTACTTATAACAAAAAAGAAAGCTTTTCCACTGAACTGTGCCTATTAGGGACCCAATTATATAGTTAGTAATAGCTGTATTGCTGGTTTTTGATTTAGTTCAATTCTGAAAAAAGTACTTTTTTTATTGTTTTTTGTGGTAATTTATGATTTTTTTAATAACAGCAATATAGAGGTTAAATATAATATTGCTTAAAGTTGTGAAGGTGAAATGAGAAATGTTTTAAACCTGCAAAGTGTACACAGGACAGACGTGATGATTCCTGCCAGTCCCAGAGAACCATGGTCTCCATTCTCACGTAGGAAGCCTGTGATACAGTGCTCAATCTCCTGCACTTGTTCTTCACACACTGCTACAGTTGTTGCCTCGGCCTTGAGTCGCTCTGCTTGACGCATCACACGATCATTGGTTTCAGCAATCTGGTGTTGCAAAGTCAACTCAACACTTGACAGAAACTGACAGATGGCTGCAGAAGGCTGAGGAGCAAACAATATCTCATATCTGTAATGACAGAAAGAGAGGGGAGAAAAAAAAAGTGATCATGATTACATATTTAACCAACTGTAATCAACAGGCAGCAGTCACTCAATCTAATACATTTTAATGTTTCATTCTCTATACTGTGCCTTAATGGCAGGAACAAGGGCAATCTCTTCTAAAATTCTGAGTGAACAGAAGGTAGCAGTTGAAAAAAAAAATCTCATATACACATACAAAGACTTTTTGCCTATTTTTCCTTACTGTCTGCAGATATGCTGGCAGTGGTCCACCGTCATGTCTGTCAACAATTCCTCCAGCCACGCCTTCCACTGCTGGACACGATGGAGCCGCAAAGTACCCCGTGGGTACAGTAGAGCAACTGTTGCGTAGCTGTGTAATTGCTCTAGGCAACCACGAAGGGCTCCACGGCGCTGCTGCAACAAAGTGCTCAACTCAGCTTCCAAGTTCTCACACTGGCTGATCAAATGGGCCTGGCCTGCATTCTGTAGGAAGGCTGTAGCAGGCACATAGCTGGGAGGACCTGGATACATTTGATAACAATGAACAAGGTTCTGGAGATGGATGGATTTGGCATTTTTTTAAAATTACTTTTTGGGAACAAAACAAAACTAACCCAGATCTATGGGGCTGCTAATGTCTTGCAGCAAACTGGCCAGCTGGGTGGCTTCCAGGTTTGAGAAAGCTGCCTGGTACTGAGAGAGCCACTGGTCAAGGTCAGTGAGTTTGCTTTGAATGGCCTCCTGCATTGTTCGCTGCTGTGACTGAAGCTGAGTGTGTTCAGAGTACCTGTGACAGAAAGATAAATTGGTAATTAAAATTAGTAATTAAAATAAAATACAATACACAACATAATTTTTGAAATTACAGTGAAAATGTTGAGCAATTTATACTCTCATTTACTTACTATTACTTGTTACTGGTCAAATTTATTTGTATGAATCAATTCATACATAGCATGAATGACCAATAGGATATCAATGATTTTGGAGTAAATTACTACTGATTGAATGCAGACCTTTGCTCTAGGGTAAGAATAAGATGGTCTGGATGGTTCTCTGCTCCTTCCAGGAAGGCTATCTCTTCCTGAAGTTTGTCTTGTAGTTTCCCCCCCTGGCAGAGCAGCTCCTGCAGAGCCAGGTACTCCTCCACAGCCTCTTCCACTTGTGGCAACACTGCCAGCATTTCATCACGATTTTTAAACCAATTCACCTACAAATACAAAGATGGAACTAATTTTAATTTAAAATGCCTTTCTCCTATTGTGTAAATATGTTTTGGTAAGAGATGCACAACATGCACTCTAAATAATATGGCCCAACACTCAGGTATTTAAACTGACCTTAATTTCAGCTACCCTGGATGAGAACAGGGAGCGTGTGATATCTCTTTCCATCTCCCTTTTGCTCTGCTTGTTTTCAGCTTGTTGGCCTCCTCCTCCATATACAGCACCGGCAAAGCCTACTTCCCCACCAGCTGTCCAGTCCACGAGGGGGTCGTAGACAAAGGCCTCCAACAGGGTCAACAGGGTCTCTCTTCCACGACGCATGATCTGAAGAACCTGAAAAGACAGATTTGAATGAAACACTCAGCAAAATTATCTGATTGTCACTTTTTATACGTATGTGAAATGAATTGGATATTTATATTTATATATATATATATATATATATATATATATATATATTATTGGATATTTTCCACTAAGTAGTTAAGGTCAATCGGTTGTTTTCTTCTTGGTTCTGAAGGTATACATTTGAACCTAAGACAGATTTTCTTTGGGGTGTGATGATAATGATGAAAAATATGTGATGACAATCACAGAGGGCCAAAGGGAGCACAAAGATGTAGTAATTTATATGTAGTAATATGTAGAATTTTTTCTCTAGTTAAATTTATATCAATATCTAGGCATTATGGTGTCGCTCAATATCATTTAAAATCAATTGAATGCAAAGTTGTAAATAGATAGAAGAATCCTCATTAATAACCTGTTCACAGGACAGCCTGAAGATGCCCTCCACACCAGTGACACCCAGAGCAGTTTCAATGTTATGGGTCATTCTGAATGGGACTTTCTCTGGCACTCGTAGACTTTTCCCTAGGGAAAGGGAACAAAAAACAAAATCATTGGTATTCTGAAAACATTAAATTTGATGTGAACTGTTTTATAAAACAGAAAACAGATAGGAGAGACAAGGATGAATGTTTAAGATAAGATCAGTCTATTTTTTCTGAAGGTGTTATATTTGATATATTTTCCCATGGTCGTAGTTTTTCCCCGGGAAAACATTAATTTCTGTATACATCCATTTGTGAGGAATTTTGTGATTGGCATTTCATTTAAATCTCTGTAGTTTTGACCTACACTGAGAGCTCTAGTCATATGTTGTCTCCCTGATAGTTAATGAGCTAAAGATTGCTGAGGAATGACACAATTTCTTGTTGTAAAGTGTAAAAGAGAGGGGGGGTTGCAGCTTCTGTCTGTTTAGGTCATATCTCTATTTATAATTTATTCAGTTTTCCCTGTACTAAAATTGCAGTTGTTTGAAAATACATAAAAAGAATGACAAATAATAACAAAACAGGTAATAGGCAAAAACAGTGATTCATATTAACCATCAGAAAATATGACGGCATAAAACACGAATAATGAATAACAATAATAATGCAGAAAAAAAACTGAAAATGTGAGTAAATTAATCTGTGTGTGAGACTGATGTGAATAATATAACTCAATGATTGAAATTAAAGATGCATGTCTGTCAATGAACAACTAAACATTGGTACTTAGACAAAAAAATGGAGAATGCAATTACAGAAACAGCAGTTAAATGATCTTTTAAAACTAAAAGGGAAAAGTCATTCCATAATTTGTTACCCCTGAATCTTATTCATGTTTAAATGTTTGAAGAACTTTGTAGCAATAATATGTTTTTGATCAGACGTGTATGGGTGAATCGGAAAAAACATGTTGTTGAGTCATGGTTAAAGTAAGTTAAAGTTGTGACTGCCCTACAGACAATATTGAAGTGGTTCTTGCTGAAACTGACCTTTTTCAAAGCACACATTGTAGTCGATGTGCACCACCTCTCCAGTGGTCATGTCAATCAACACATTGTCTAAGTGACGGTCACCAAGGCCGATGATATACCCAACCATCGACATGACAGCAGTGGACCTGGCATAGGACTGCAGTATAAAAAAAATGAATGGGTATCAACTTAAGTTGTATATTATAATAACAATAAAAATAATGGTAATAATGTGAGTGAGTGTGGCAAGAAAATGGATGCAAGCCTTTTGAAATTAATGTTTTCTGTATTATTATGTGTCATAAAATGTGATCTGATCATCCTCTGGTATGATAGTATTGACAAAACTAAAATAATACAACCAGATTTTTCTCACTTTATATTTCTTTTCTCTTTAAAACAACCATAAAAACCTCAGTGCCAGTGGAAACAGTATGAAAGACCCTGAGTTAGTGACCTCCTAAAATCTAATTAGTCAGGTGATAGAATATCTGGAGTCTGTTAAGAAAAAGGAGATTGGAAGTGTGGACTAAACCTTCCTCGACAGATAAAACCACTCAAAATTATTCCACACAATAACAGTGTTGTGTGAGCCCTGTTTTTATTCAGTCTCTACGATCTACGATCAAGAATATGTGATTAAATAATGCTGAAAAAGGTTATAAAGCAATGAAGATACATTCAACAGTCTACATTAAAAAGCAAACAATCTACAGATAAAGACATTTTGGGGCCACGGTTACCATTCCCAGAAGAGGACGTCCAGTCTTTTTCCAGTGAGTGAGATGAGTGTGTAGATCACATTTTATGACAAATTAATGGAGAAAACCATGAATCTTCAAAAGCTTTTTTTTTCTTGCCATTAAGTCAATTAATCCTCATTCACTCATTAAACTGAGTTGTAGAATGTGAGTTACCTGAGTGACTCTCCACCATTCACTGGGTGTAGTGCAAGAACACCACAACTCTTTGGCAAGCAAGTTGGAAGGTGTAGCCTCCATCAACTCTTTCAGTACCTCTTTCATGACACTCAGAGGCCAATCTCTTCGTGTCACATCCAAACTGAGTCCCACTGCCTTCAGAGCTGGCCCAATACGGCTGTAATACAGTTCACTTGGGCGAGGTACTGGAGGGATTGGCTGCTGTTGCTGCAATGAATCCTGGCCCTGGAAAAGACAAAAGAACACACACAAGGATCTTTAATGAAAATATCCCCATATCATTATGCATTTATAATTTCATCTAATCTGAATAATGGGTGCTAACTATCAGAGCTGACAAGGTTACCTTCTGAGCCTGGAGCACAGCCTCCCTTTGTTGCCAGCGCTTGTAGAGGCCAAACAGTGGTGTGGCTCCATCCACCCACTGAATAAGCCCTGACCTGGTTCCAAGGGGGGGTGACAGAGTAGTGGCAGGCATGGAAGTGAGGCTGCTCCTGCTGGTTAATCTTGGTGAACATGGTGTTGACAATTGACAGAAACTGCATGATACGCTCATCCAAATGTAAATCTTCCAGGCCTAAGACAAAATGTTATCACATATTAGTCTTCACAAAATAATGTGTAAGTTATTACTTTCACAAATACCCAATAATCAGATCTTTAAGAAAATGTTAATGAAATTAAAAAAAAAAACAAAACATGAATTTCATACTAGTTTTCACTCCTATGACCTGATCTCTTACCTTTAAAAAGGTATGGGTAGTTTCGTCCATCTGAGCCCATGAAGAAAAGCTTTTTGGGCTTGGTCTTAGTGGGTAGAATGGTAATGGTGTTGCCTATGCTTTGTATGGTTATGGCATCTGATGCCGACACCTCACCAGGCAGGGCCATATCTGTCTTGGTCATTGACACAAGACGAGGACTGATCTCATCCAGGTGAAGCAGGTAGCTAGCTCGCTTTTGGGCACGCTGTTGCAGGCTTATCATGATCTGATAAACACAAATATTACATACTAATTTCAACACAAACACATCATCTTTGTATCCCCTTTGACACCTATTTGAAAACTTTATATGTATACTATACAAATGGGCAGAGAGAGATAAAGGCAGGCAGACAGACAGAATAGACAAACCACTCACCTGTTTAAAGGGAAGCCAGCTGCTGGCAGGGTTGGCAGGGTTAGTAGGATTTTTCAGTCGTTCAAGCGCAGATATTATATCACTTCCATAGGTCTGCTGGAACCATGTTTCATGTGGCGTCTCTGCGGGGGCTGCAGTGATACTACAAACGTGATCCAGAGCAAAGACTACCGGACGCATCAGGGCAGAGTGTTTTTCACGCATGATAGCAATCTTTTCATCCCTGCAACCGAGTAAACACATATACAGATATGAAAGCCATGGAAATAGCTCAAAAATGCCACTCAAATCCAGTGGTACTGTCTCCAGTAGCTTTCAAAATGTGACGTATTACCTGCGCAGTGTGGCATTATTCTGCACCCTCTTAACCTCATCCTCCAGCTGTTGGATCCTTCGAAGGACATGCATATGTTGCTGTTGCAACACACCAAGCCACAATTCATCCCACAGCAAGGTCACTCTCCGTAGTTCGCCCACCAGTTGCTGTACCTGTTCAGCACACATATGGGGTTAGCACTGTACCAATCTCAAGCATGAAACGGACTTAAAAGAGTAACAAATCCCCTGCTAAAAACAAATGTATTAGGGTTTGAAGTAGTGTTGTTGATTGATTCTGGTCCAACTTTTGACATTTCAGTAAACTATTTCAATATATTGTTGAGGGGTTGAAACCCAGTTACTACAACCAAATTTTTCTATTGGCTGAGATGGAGGTCGACAAAGTTTTGGAGGGAGCTTTTTCAAAAACCACCACTGTTCGCCCTGTCCCCTTCTATAAAAAGTAGGACCCGAATCCTGCTGCACACTGATGTATTAATAGGGTCCGAATTACTCCAATTAACTTTTAGCAAACATAAAGTGTCGATGTGTATTTATGGTATTTCCTTTTGACCATTACTACGAGTAGTGGTGGTAGTAGTAGTAGTAGTAGTAGTGGTGGGGCTGGGCATGTCCTAGCTACTCCTGGATCCCCACCGATAATCAAGGCATATCTTTTGAAAATCGAAAACAAGAGGAATTCAGATACACTTTAAATATACTTGGGTACACTGACACAACTACTGTACTTTATGAAACGACTGTGGAAATTGTAAATTATTTTACAAAATATTCGTTCATACAGTATACATTTCTGTTTAAAAACCAACCTGAAGCACCATGGCAGAATTTGCAAAAGATAGTTTCTCTACTATCTTGCTGTAACAATCCTGCATCATGGCTTGGTCTTGAGTGGAGTACAAGGTTGCTAGTTCTGCCTTTGGTGCTCCTTGTTGTCCATTGCCATCTGTGTGCTCCTCTTCTACAATGCCCTCTCCTTGCATGCTGCCCAAAAATGTGGGCAGTGCTGAAGGCAGTTGATTTCCTGTCAATTTCACAGTTATAACATACTTATATTTTCAACAATAGCAACAATCATTTCCTTAACATAATAGCTACTTACAAGTAACTCTGACATCCACTCACTGTGATACTGTCTAAAATGAATTGTCTAAAATTACTTTCAAATGTTATTATAAGCTTAATGTCTCATTTGTATGTCTATAAATTGGGTGTTTTTAATTCAGTTTATAATAATAATAATAATAACAACAACAACAACAACATACTGATGGTGAACATTTATATTCTTTATAGAATACAAAGACTGCAGTACAACAGTATGTATAGACACATAGAGTATGAGTAACATACCTGCATTCTGGGCTTCTGTTCCAAAGGATAAGGAGCCCACAATGGCAGGATAGAGTATGAGATGTGGGGAGTCTTGGGCCACGCGACACAGCAAACTGCATATGCTTTGTCGGATGTATGCCTCTGGATGATTGAGACGGGAAAACAGCTGGGGGATGATTCCTAATGAGATCATAATCAAAACAAAGAAACAGAAATTAGTTCATGATTTCATTAATCACTTGAGACTAAGGATACTGACATGTTCTATCACTGTTTGTAATGAACCAAAAGCATAAACTTTGTAATGAACTAAGCCATATGTGGAGAACTTTACATATGGTTTACCTCTCCAGGGTCCTGTAGGGGTAGAGGCTAAACCCAACTCAAGTACTTCCCGCAATTCACCAGCATGTTTCACTAGCAAACGGAGTAGTCTCAGGGTTGCCATGACAATCACATCATCATTGCTCTGTTTGCTGTTTTGAAACGACAGCAAGGCTTTGGGGTCATCCTCATCTATAGGGACCTGAGCAATTTATATATATATAAAAAAAAAAATCAAACAACTGTAAGAACTGAGGGGACACGTCAAATACAATGTCAGACATTAGGTCTCACCTGTCCAACATTGAGCTTCAAAAAAGTAAAATAGGCCTGGCATGAGACCCTGTAAAGGCCAAAGATGCGATCCACCACATGTCTCCAAACCTGGATCAGACCATCTGAAACAGCCTGGCCCATATCTGCAAGCCAGGGGCAGGAGCCAGTGAGTTGTCGCCAGATCACATCCACCATGTCATCCTCATCATCATCCTGCTGGAGAGCTATGTCCTCATCCTTAGAAAGAATAGAAACTTATGAACATGGGGTATGGATGATTTTTGTTTTGCCATTGTTTATAGTACGGTAATAAGTGGTCATCTCAGCAAATTTGCATAAAGAAAATCTGTATGAACAGAACACACATGGTTCTCAATGAATTGATAGTCAACTTATGTGGCCAAAGGGAGCAGTACAGTTGGGAAAATTGGAAAAGTATTTTTAGCTTGCAGGTGTTGAATTAGTAGTAGTATCGTCCGATATTTTAAAGGCTAAAAAACAGAAGTTAGTAACTCCATACCTGTATACCAGTAGGTCTGCACATGGCCTGCCCGAGAATGCTGAAAATTCTGTCTTTGTCTTCGTCGGTGGTGGTTGATGGAAGCAGCTCCTCTATCTCTCGTTTCTCTCCAGGGAGAAGAGGCAAACCTTCCCCATGACTGGATGCATTAAAATGTAACGACAAAAAAACAGATAATTAAAGCTGCTGTTGGTAGGGAACATATGAATATTTTAACAATAACCACCATTACTACCAATGGCAGCTTTAAGAACAAAGAGCTGCACAATAAGCAGCACAAGAGAAAGTACTAACCTGGCATTATCCACCACCTTCCGTCCCCAGCGATAAGCCCAACTAGCCAGAGCTGCCCAGGACTTTGCCATCTCTGGAGCCAGGTAAGTTGATAGCTGGTAGAGCTGGCCCAAAACAAAGTCTGGTTCCCCAACACCCACATTTACTGTATAGGAGGTAGGCCCAAGACTTAAGGTTAAAAACAACTCTGGTGCACAATGGTCTGGGTTTTGTATATACATTAATGCTACATTCACACTAAGGCCATTTCTTCCGTACTCCCCTCCCCTGTCAACCACTGCCCGTCAACCACTCACTATAACAGTGCGGTGCCCCGAGATTGCAGATTGCTTTGGCACCTACGTAATTTCATCAATGGAGATAAGTGCAGTGCACTCTTTCATTTAAACTATTATTTAAAGGTCACGCTTTAATGACTTGAATGAATTTGGTTATTTATTTCTGCCCCCTCCAAAATCGTTTGATCGTGCTGGCCAAAGATTTTCAGGGTTCACGCATAATGACTACAATTTGCAAGTTTTGCAGGGAATGTGCTTTTGCGTATGTGTGAACAACTTAATTCCCTGGGTAACATTGAGGAAACAATAATATGCAATTATTATTTATGTGACTGAAGACTTGTACTGTAACATTACCTGAGGTCTCAGCAGTGATGTGGGGAATACCCTGCTCTTCAAGGGAAAGTTCCAGCAGAGATGAAATGTTTCTGGTGAGAGATGTCATATTGCCAACAGCACCGGAGTTCACGACACCTGTCTTCTTTACCACCTATACAAAATAGCACATAATTCCATAGATTAGAATATCAGAAGTGTAGGAATGCTGCTATGCATTCCAATTCACTTATATAAATCAAGACATGTCACAGCATAAAAAAGCAACGGTAAAGTAATATTGAATGGCGTCCATGCCTGTTTAAGTTGAGGACTCATGTCTTTCCAGTCAGCCAACAACCATTTGCAAAGTGTGAGCAGTGAGCGGCAGGCAGCCCCTTCATTCTTCCCACCATGGCAGTATGACAATGCCGCTCCACTAAGCATCTCCATGGCTGCCACGGACTGGCCTTTCAAAGAGAAACTGATTCATTAATTGTAATATCATCAGCACACAGCAGCAGAAGTTTCTAAGAACTGAAAATTAACGACAGCTGCAATCTGCAATCAATTCTCTTTAATGATGCAATATTAGAAGCATTCAACATCCCTAATTATTTTTTTAAGACAGGGCCTATTCTTTAACATTATGATTAAGAGTGACGGTCTTTTTGCTTTATATAAAATATAACACTATCTTCCTAGATTTAGTAGAATTCCATGCTTCAGAAATGTAATTCATAGATTTCTACTTGTCTTCTGTCTTACCTGCAGCTCTCAGAACTTTAGCTTTTTCTATCTGTAGCTCTGGTCCCCATTTCTCTCCTAGAGTGCCTTCCAGAGTCAGTAGCCTGAACATGAGGCTCAGATCATCCTTCTGCTCCCCCTCCTGGGATCCATCGTCACACTGCCTGAGCAAACGGGAAGCTAGGACAATGTTCCCTTTTTTCCGGGCAAATTTGACTGCAGTCAAACAAAGCTCCATTAGGTGGCCATCTGTGGATGAAGAGTAGCCTGGAAAAAAAAGAAAAAGAAAAAAGAAGCACTTTACATTATGTTTTTATAATGAACATATTCCGATCTCTCGTTCACTTGAATAACACCTTGAAACAAATATATTTTTGCTAATAATAAATAATAAACTAATAATAAGCAATGTATAAGTCTGAAGTGTATGTTGGTGTTAATTTGAAATCAGTTTTCCACAACTCACCCCTGTAAATTATGGCAGGATAATGTCAGTTCACCAGTGCATAAAATTATGGTTGTTTTTTGTTTTTTTTTTTTAATTAAAAATTATTATGAAAATGTTCACTGTGGGAAATCATTGCTCAACCTGTATTGGTCATTCTTAATGCCACTTTTCTTTTTCTAATTCCCTCTGTTGCCATAGAACTGTTACCTGGATGGAACTCACATGGATGATACCAGTGGTTTACAACTTGTAAATGCATTGTATCAACATTTATTTCGATCAAGATCACAGAAAGTCTGGAAAGAGAACTAATGAAAATGTGTGACAGTTGAGATATTCCTGGACTTGCCTTTGACTTTATGGAGGTGTTGTCTTTGGAAGACAGTGTATCTGAAAGCATGAAGAAAAGGCTGGATGTCCTGTTGCTTACAAGACCTTAAAGCCTCGCTGCATAGAGGAATCACGCATTCCTTCAAATACAAAAACAGATGACATTTAGTTCTCTGGAAAAACAAATCTAAGAGGCCAGTCATTTTACAAAAAACAGTAAGAGACTGAAACATTCATGAAATGAGGATGGAAGAAGGTGTTTTGATTCAATATGTCAAACACTGCCACATACTGCCATCAGATAGTCAAAATAATGTAATATTACAACATACACATGGCTGTATATGAAAGTAGACAAATCTTTTTTTATTTGAGATCATTTTTTCTGTTCCAAACAATATTTGTTCCCGATTTCCATTAGGTAGTGCCTTTACTCTTTTAAATGAATGAATGAATTAAATGTAGTTTTTGCTGTGTGCTACAACAACATTTGAATTCATCCAAATAAGGGAAGATAGAATTAGTTTAACAAACTACAAGTGTACATACCTCCTGTCCTGTGAGTGTGTTCTCTAGCATGGAAGTGCAATGTAACTGCAGGGTAGGCAGGGTGGGCAAGTTGTCAGCCAGAATGAGCGTAGACAAACGAAGAGGACCCAAACAGATTCGTCCCGTCTGCTTCAGGCAACGGACCAACATACTGCAACAGCATCATATCATTTGCACACAAAACCTTTGTCAGGAACATTTTTTCTTAAAAGCCCCCACGACTGAAAATTACAGATTAAACTTACTCGGGATTGGGGGTGCTTTTTTGCTCCTGCGGCGTGGCTTTGGCCATGGAACTAACAGCACTGCGAAGAAGCTGCACTTCAATAGCTCTCTGCAGTTCAGTTGGATCTGGACTCAGGGAGGGCAGAAGTTTTTTCAGGTCTGAAAAGAAAAAAACACAATGCATGACTTCCATACACACATTTAAAAATAATAAACAACTGATGTTCTTAACACTGATAAAGTATGTACAACTGTAGTACAACTTACCTAGTTTGTCTTTGCTGTAAGAGAGGGAGCTGTAGTCCTCTCCAGGCAGCAGTTCAAGCTGAGTTGCACACTCAGCAAGATCACCTTCCTCAAAGCGGCTCAGAGCCTGGATGTAGTTTAGATCTGTCCTCAGATTGATGCTTCCTGAAATGCTGGAGTTTTGTTTTAGGGTATGGACAGTGGTCTGCCACTCTTTTACAGAAGCCCAGTCACAGAGTGCCACATAACACTGGCTTGCTTTGTTCACCAGAAAGTTGATGACCTCAGGAGAGCACTCATTTCCCTTGAGCAGCACTGTCTTCTTATTGTCACCTTTTCAAAAGAAACCCCAACAAAATAAAAGACTTCAATAAAGAATATTATTTTAAACAATTTCTACTTAAATCCTGTTAATGTTGGTTGTTAGAAAAAAATGAAATATTTGCTTTTTACCATTATTTGTGTGTTTTGGGCTACTTGTGCTGTTGGAATTTAGACCCCAGAATTTAGGCAAAAAGCATTCACTACTTTTGATACTGCAGTCCATCCCGGTGACTGCAGACAGGTGATCTTGATATTCCAGAGCTGCCTTCTCGAACCTTCACACGCAAACACACACAAACATGAACAATGCAGACTTTGTTTAGTTGGAGGTCATCTTATGGTGGCATCGCATACCTGCCCTCAGCCTGAAGGGCAACTGATGACAACCAGCTCAGACTTCTACCAGTGATCAAAAGGCTCCATGCTGCCAGGCCCTGTATGGCCTCAGGACAATGTAGCTCACACAGAGCTTCTGCCAACAATGTCAAAAGAACCTCCACCTCTGGACCCTGAGAAGAGAAAAAAAAATCACAATACACTCAACTCTACATTAACTACAACTTCAGCAAAGAAATATTACCACTGCCAACAGCAAACATAACTTTATTTTACACAGGGATGAGTACTTCAAGAAACTTGAACTGTGTCTGACCTGAGTGCTGTTGTTCTTAAACTCTGTTAGCAAATCAAAACCATGCCGAATGGTTACTGCTGGTTTGCCAGAAAGAAGACCAACTCTCATCAGAGCAAGACGAATCCTCGTCAGCCAATCTTGGCATGTCTGACGGTTTGTGTAGAAGAAAGTTTTGATACTCTGGAACACAAACAAAAATTATTAAAATTGAAAGAGGATCAGAATATAAAATAGCAGAATCTATGGCATATTCCTGTAAGCACCTTTGGAGGGGCTGTGAGAGCATTGGCACATCCTTCATATGCATTGTACATTAATTTCTCCAGGTTCTCCAAGTACTGAAGCAGCAGAGCAAGGCGGAGCTGATTGGAGTGGTGACCATCCCCATCACCCCCAGAACCAGCCCATGCCCCGACATCCTGTTCGGGGTTTACAGCATGGGCAGCCAGGCTACGGATCATACCTATAAGCACAACAGGAACATCATTTCTGGTCTTTTAGGTTTTTTTCAGATAATAACCATTATAAAAAGGTCATGACTCCTATTGACAGCCTATGGGCATGATGCTTCATTTGGATATTCCAGCCAGGCACATAGCTGAAGATACAGATTTAAGACAAGTTGTGGTGCTCAGGATATGGTAGCACGTCATTGCTCTATATCAGCATAATCTAAGATAAGGTACATATTTGCAGTAGCAGGGGATCTCCACATATTAGGTGAAAGGTATGAATATTGGTATTAACTGAAGACCCTGTAAGAGATCAAAATGGGTATCTTGGGCTCCACCTTGGGAGTCAGTAGAAATATTTGCAGACTTTTCTTAAAAAAAAATCTGCAAAACATCCATATACCTCTTATTTGAGCTTTGCATAGCTACCAGGGGTGTACGTCAAGTGTGTTAACACACCTGCAGTGATTCTTTTTGATGAGAAATATGCGTAGTGGCTTATACCAATGAATGTCTATGCAATGAACAAAAGATTGAGACATAAAAACACTGTGCTGGCACATCTTGGATTTCAGCCTTGTAACCCTGGCCTGTGAGCGGACTGCTTAAGGCATACTTGGATATAGACCAAAGTATTCCATACATCAATGATGTGTTACCTTCAATGGTTTGAAAGGTGTCTGGAGCACGGCCCAGTGGTGTTCGGAGTTTGGACAGAACAGTGAATTGTGCAGCCTCCCACACTGCCCACTGCCACAGAACGGCCTCATTTTTATGCAGGGCTTGTGGTACTACACCTGGCTTGCCACCATCAGTGCAGCCTCGGCCATCCAGCTTGTCATAACGCTGGCAGCTATAGTACAGCCGCTCAAGCCAGGGATCCTTACTATGGAAATAAATTAAAAAAGTTAGGACTGTCTCACATGAAGTGGTACAGCAAACTGCAAAAATCACAACAACAATTCAGAGTGGAATAGGAGTCAATTTATATTCACATACTTTGAGAGTTACAAATTTATTTTGCCTGAATAAATTATAAAAAGTAGACTCGTGGATAGGTTTTTTCCTCTCATCCACTAGCATTTAATGGATTTACCTTTTAATGCAGAACAAAAGTAGGACTGCATAATGTTTAGGGCTGAGCACTGATTGGTACGAGGCCTTTTGTTCTTGTAGGATTTAAAAAAAAAAAAAAGTAAGTTAAAAAAAAACAAAAAACAAAAAACATTCTTCCCCCAAATGGATTGGCTTTTTCAGGGTGTAAACATGCTCAGAAAAAGAAAAAAAAAAGTGCCTATAGTGCCCCTGGATAGGAGTTCCCCTACATGCATGACATTATGTTATGTAATGTACTAAGTTTTACAAAAAAGGAGCTATGGTCTAAGTCAAACAGGAAGTCCGTCATTTTGAATTGAAAGTGTGATTTTAACCCGATTTTTGTCATTTTCACACCATGTACATTAATATATACATATATTTCTGAAACTTGGTGAGGAAGTAAAGATTTTGATGATGCTTTCCTGCGAAAACTCAAACTTGTCACATTTTCAGTCATTTATAGGTCTTGTATTTTCACTGTGGGCTTCAATATTTATTTAAAGTATAAAAAGGGATCATTTTTCTTTCTTATCTTTCCTTTTTCTGCAGGTCCAACAGTTTTTGTTTCTTCACCTCCATTTTTCCCTGTACCTCAGCTGTTTCCTCATTATCTTCAGCTGGGGTCTCCATCTCTTCGGGATTCTTAATTTCTGCTTTTATCTGTGCCTTCACCACCACCTCCTCTTGCTTCTTCCCCTTTCCCACTTTATTCATTTTCTGTGTCTTGGTCATTGGTTTCATCTTTAGAAAGAACCAGTAACTCGTCACCTCGTTCCTTTTCTTTAATTCTTCCTCTGTGTGTATGGAATATCACCTCTCTGGCGGGGAAAGAACTGGAGCTTGGAACGGCCTGCCCGATCTGAACCCGAGTGGTGTTAGACTTCTGCGTTAGTCGCAGTTTGTCCATAACTAACAGTTTGTCCATAACTAACACCATGTTTGTTCATCAGTGCTCTTGGCACAATGATGGCCTTGGCCATTGGTCAATAATCAACTTCATAGTTGTGTCAACTGATCTGCGGCCGTATGTTTTGCACACTCGGGTAAAGAGAGGTGCAGAGCTGTCAACTGATCACTAGCTGGTGGTGAGTTGGATAGACTAGCATGAGGCCCCATCATGTTTCAAATGTTTATTACAGTGTATCCTCACTATAATGCGGTTCACTTTTTGCAGATTTTTTTTTTTTTTTACAGTGCCTTGTGCTCTGAATCCAAATTGGCGAACTGCAGGTAAAAGGCACCTGCAGTTGCACCCAAAATGCAGGTGAAGAAGTTTGAACTTTGAAAGTGTTTAAATAAGAGAGTAATGTGAGAAAATGTTAAAGCCTTAAAACCTGTAAAATAATTGTAAAAAATAAAGCTCTTTACTTCGCGGATTTCGTCTATCGCGGGTTATTTCCGGAACACGGGTTATTTTCCGATTGATTGTTATTCAATCGTCAATAAATCGCATTTTAGTCTGAAACAAAAATTTGTGTACTCCCAACGTCAGGGGCAAGATTACATATGTCATGGTTTCCACGCATGGGCATCAAAAAACGGCTCCATGGTGCCACCTATTGTTACACATCTGTAGCAGACAAAAACCTACAAAAACTCTCCAGGGCACATAGCCTAAAATCAACAGGAAGTCAGATATTTAGATTTACATATGTAGTTTTGCCATATTTTCCAGCCATTTTTTAGGCCTTGTACTTTATCTCACCATTATGACAGAATAGAACAAACAGATCCACTTCACATTTGGTCTTTTACATTCAAGAGATCCCTTCAAAACTACATGGTAAAAAAATCCTTGAATGTTTTGTCAAGCATCGCATCCTTGGGGGTGTGATAAACTCTGACAATTGCCACAAGCAGGATGTTGATGCTATATCCAAGTCTTATATTTTAAACTCCTCCCGCAGATCAGAATTACTTCGTATTTGGACTGTTAAGATGTGGGTGATGCTAAATTGCAAAGCTTTTCACACTTCCTCCCATGGTATATCTGAGGTCAAACATTTGATTTTGCCAGTCTGAACATATATACATATACACAGGTATAAAGCAAGCTCTGTGTGACATTTGGTTGCTTTATTCATGAGATTATTTTGGCTCTGATCATTTCTCCCTATGCTGCTATGATGGCTCTTGTTGCCTGACTGTGCCAGCCCCCCTGATGGGTGTGGGGGTGTGAGGTCCCAATCAATGCTGCTTGCAGCTTTAATTGTTATTATGATTGCTGTGCTAGTGTGGTGCAATTACCCGCCACGGTGCAAGGTCCCATACAAAATGAAACTAATGAGGTCACTGAAGTCCTGGGGGTGAAAGGTGCTGCTTGGTGCTCGGCTCATGTGGTGGCGGACAGCCAGTGAAATGTCCCTCATTCTGGGGTGGCTTTGGTTACTTTGGATCAAAAAATACCAAACTTTAAATTAAAAAAAAAGATGAACAGATACTATACACACACAAATGTATAAATATAAAACTATCTTAGATTTTCAAATGAAGAATTGACTAAAATTTCATGAAAGCTGAAGTCAGTATCATTTAAGTAACTCATGCTACAAGTAGATGAAATTTAATATGGCTTCCTTCACTAGGCTTGATCAACATGATGTATTACATTACCATGTATTATATCATATTACAATAATAATTCAGAACTTTAAATCATGATTATTGATCTGCTTACAAGGACATTTGCACTTAGGGTGAGGAACGGTACAAACTTACCTCAAAGCCACATCCAACGGGATTGTCCTGAGCAGCTTGCCATAGGCTTGCCTTACTCTTACTGCTGAGTGGACCAACTGTACTCTACACACATCAACACAGCTACACAGACACCTTTAAATTAATCTATGCCAATTTAGTACATTTGAGCAAGAACAATGTAAAATGGTACCGATGAGATTTTAAATGCATTTTAAAAGCAACTTTGATAGGTTTACCTCTGCAGCAATTCAGTGGACAAAGATGAAGACAAAACCTGTATACAGTGGCAGGTCTGAAGACAAATACTCTGATCTTCATTCAAAGCTATCCAGAAAAAAAAAGTTGGTGAATTAAAAATAACAATTATAACAATAACAGATCAATTCCAAATTACATTTTGAGAATGGCTAAAACATTAACTGCAAAAATCTAGAAATGGCTTACCATTGGCAAGGAGACCTCTGCAAAACTTGTTGAAAGTGGACAAAGAGAAGAGAGGGCTATAGGTGTCTGACTTTTTCATCAGTACTGAAATTTCCTGACCCCAGGTCAGTAGCAGCCTCCTAAAATACCAAAGAATTTTAGCATGACGTGTGTAAAACCAGTGAGGAAGAACATTTGTGTTTAAAATACTGAGGCTAAATTTAGCAATTCAGGACAACTACAGTTACTACGAGTAGTTCCTGTTTACACATAACATATATATGAACTGGAAGACACAATAACTAAAAGAGAAAGAACCTGGTCTCGAAGTAGAGGTGCTCTTTCACCAGGAGACCTCCAAGAAGGCCTAAAAGTGTGCTGAAGTGTTTCTTTGTTGCCGTGGTCACAGTGCTGATAACAGCACCATCAAATAGTGATGGAGAAGACGACAAGCTGGATGAGATGAAATGATCATGTCTGGATAGAAAGAAAAAGACATGAGGACAGTTATTAAGAACTTCAACAATGTCGTCTAAATTACATTTATCCGAGGCTCAATTCTAGTTGTTGTTAGAGTTGTGCTGTAATAAAACATCTGGTTTACATAACAATGATTAATTGCATCAAAAAAGTAGCGCATTTATAATAAATGCTAATTATAATAAATGTTTTTTGTGATGCTGTGTAAGTAATGGAGAGAGAGTGAGTGTGTGTATAATGATGCAAGGCACATTTTGTCAGATAAAACACTCCATTTAGACGTTAACACGGCTTGTTGTCTTAAGACTTAAATATATACAGTGGGACCTCTACTTACAAAATTAATTGGTTCTGGAAGTTGTTTTGTAACCTGAAAATTACATACGTAAAGACGCGTTTTCCATGTAAATGCCCTAATCCGTTCGGACATATTTTTTTATAAATCATAAAAGTGCATCAAAACATGTAACAAATACACGTTACAGTTAGATTACCGCATAATAAATGTAGGAATTCAGTGCAAGGCTTCTCCAGGAACAAAATGAAATTTATTACAGGCTAATCTTACAATAGCCGTCATTTCTAGCAATGAACGTTGTTTTAATACCGTGCCGATCGTCGATGTATTACGGCCATATTCTTTGGCAAGATCAACCAAACGCATCCCTTTTTCATGCTTCTCTATTATTTCTTGCTTCGTGTGTATGGACAAAAAAGCTCTCTTCTTCTTTTCTTCTTTTTCACTTTTCTCCATCACTTTCCTGGGGTCCATAGCGAATAAAAGTTAAACGAAGACGACGCTGAGATACACACGCACCTGTACATACTGATGTCCCTCCTAGCCAATGGGATGACAGGAAGTTGCTAGCTGATAGAGCAGCTACAAGCATGTTTACGTTTGCTAAACTCCGCGAGCTGCGAGTAGCAGCGGTAGTGTATTTTTGCCTTTCATATCCTGAAATTTCTTTCGTAACAAGAGGAAATATTTTCCCATTGAGACGTGTCGTAACCTGAAAATTCCGCATGTAGAGACGTTCGTAAGTAGAGGTCTCACTGTATGTACTTTTGGTCCAGGGAATGATCCAAGAAAGTACAAGGGTGTAAAACAGAGTTAAGACCAGTTCTTGCATACTGATGCAAGCAGCAGTTTTAGTAAGGCAGCTTGGCAGGTAAGGCATGTGTATGGAGTGGAATACCTTGTGCAGTGGGAGTACAGTGTGTAAAGTACAGCATACTGGATGGTGGGGTAGTAAACTGCCAAGTCAGAGTGGACCAACAACAGATTTTGACTGAGCAGTGTGAAGACTGTAGGAGACAAGGCCCACATCTAGACACATAAAAACAACAATATCAAACATTAACTGATCTCACTTAAACAATGACACAGAAGCTGCTCCATTGTGTCAACATGTTTTTAAAATGATCAAATGAAAGAAATATCTTTCTCTGGATTTAAATAAATGAAATCTGCAACATTTGTCAACCAAGTTTAAATGTTAAAATAAATAACATATATGGAGAGTTTAAATTTACAGACCAGCACAACAGGAAAAAAACAGATACTCACCCCAATCAGAGAATTCTTGGTATTGCCAATAGTAGTGAGGGTGCTGAGGTTGAAGATCAGGGTGAACTCCGCGTTCTCCAGAGGTAGGGTGAGAGAAGCAAAAGCAGGATGTTGGATACTTGGGCAGAGACTGCTACTGGGGGCAAGGGCCGTACCACTGGATTTCAACGCTAAAGTCAGGCTGGAGAGGGCACACGCTATCTCACCCAATACCATTTTGTATGCTGCTTCAAGTGTAGGAATGTTCTTCAGGCTTAACAATGCCTGATACACACCATGAACAGCTGAAATCACCTGTGGTATTTACAAACACACAAATACAGTATTAATTTTGTTTCAATAAAAATGTAGCCACAGAGTGGCAATCTATGAATACAATCAAACCCAGAAGTGGGAACTAAACAAATTGCAAACCAGACTTTAAATATGTAAAATTTTATGTGATCTATTTGCATCAAGGTTTTGTTCTGCATGGAATGGGTTTAAAATAAATCATTAAAAAGAAATCAACTGCACAAAGAATTCCACCTCTTTATCTCTGTGAAAGCGCAGCTGCAGCAACTTGGATTCTGGAGCCAACAATTTTTCAACAAATGATGCAGGGAGCTTTGTGTTGATCTGGTCCACTATCTGAAAGATGAATTAAAATTACCAACGTTGCTATAACAGAGAAGTAAAAAAATAATGAGTCCTGCATGATACACTAAAACATATTTACAAATGGAAAGGCTACAATTTTTATCCAATAAAAATCTGGTTACAGTCTGAAATAAATTAAAACACTTAAATCGGATAATAAAGCTCCAGTACACCAAAAATAACCTCCAAAAAAGGACTATGACATACATAATAAAGCTCAACATTATGACCGTGATGAAATGGAAATAAATTTGGTACCACAGTGAGGAGGATGAGCACTGAAAGGTTGTAGTCTGAGCTGCAAGCCTGGCAGCAGCCCAACTGATCCAAGCCATAGACCAAAACAGCCTCCATCAACTGGCCACTGGGTTCCACACTGGCTAGTAACACACCCACACACTCATTCCCTGCTGTGAGAACTTCCTCAGAAAACTGAACCTGCTTTGCCATTGACACACAGGCCAGAACACGGTTCAGAACCTGAGGAGAACAGAGTTTACTTTACAATGCAGAACTCACAATTAAAGATCTTTAGGTTGAGGGGGTCATATTTCCAACTGCTAACAACAAAGAACAAAGTCTCGGAAACTTGGTCACAATCATCCTGATGATATGAGAAATAATTATAATAATCCCCATGTAATGGAAATAGGGTAACTTTTCAGTGCCTCATAGGTCAGTAGCTGATTCCTTAGCCTTGCAAATAGAAACAAAACAAAAGAAAGCCTTAGTTGTCTTGGCTAAAAGGTGTCAAGGCTGATGAGAAAAATACAACCATGAATATTATGAACAAAGCTTAATAATATAAAACATGACTATAAATATTCAAAGAAAAAGATTGGTGGAGCATCCACAGATTACATTGCATAGATAATATTTTATAATCATTAATCTCTAAATAATATATAATAATATAATACTACTATTATATAGTATTAATACTTAATTCAATTTAATTTTACTTTATTTATATAGTAGGTATTAAAATGAGAAAGACTTCTCTTAGCACATAATGACAATACTATTAAAGATTCAATCAATAAAAATTTGCCTTGATTGTCCACTTTTACTAATGTAATCACATAGGATTATGACACCATTTAACTGCGTTAGGTTCAGATATAAATCTTACATCTGTGACGTAGACCTCTGTAATGGGTGGTCCTCTAAGAGGACTAAATCGCTCTCCAATGCTGCGGACCACTGTGCTGAAAACCCTCAACAATGCTGCTAACTTTGGCAGTGACACCGAGGGAGGTGGAATATCTTCATCCAGAACCTCGCCTAAAACCACATGGTTCAGATCCTGCATGGGACGAGAAGAAGAAGGAAGTCATCGGGATCATTCATATGCTACTCAGCAACATCTATGCTTTTTACTCAATTTACCAATTCTTCTCACATAACAACCACATATGTATGTCTGTGTACACTCAAACATCAAAAGTAAGTTGAGACTCTCAATTTCATATTAGACATATGGTTGTTTGCCACTGTCACCCCTAAATTCCACTAGTTGCATCTGCGGTCCAGAATGTCAGGGCAGCCAATACATAATCATTCTCATCAATATGTGTGCTCCCACTAACTGCGTCCGCAACCCACTCCAGCTGCAGTGATCCGGACCACTGCTTCTATTTTTCCTGGATGCTGAAGCAAAAACACATAAATTCAGCATAGCATAGCTCAAGAGGAAATCGAGCGCAGTACCAAAATAAAATCATCAGGCCTGAGGTCAACAAATCAAAGGTCTTTCAGTGGTCATTGACAAAATCATGGATGAAGAGAGGCTCATCATGGAGGTCCAAAACAACAGTATAATTTATGATACTTCCCTTGTTTTTTTTTAAATTACGTTGGCCTCCTTAGTAGAAACAGAAATCTCGACAAAACACAAACATTAGCGATTCACTTCAACTCATTCGTGGGAACAATAGACTTTTGGTGTTTATGGACACTGTGTGGTGTCCTGTGATCAAACTGTAGGATTTAGCTGTCTGCCTGCTGCAGCCCAATAGATGTATGCGGTGGGAGTCGATGGATGGCAGAGCACGGACCGGAGACTCAATGCTGCCATACCGCAACAAAAATGCAACTGGTGGAATTCCGGGGTTAAGTGGACACAAACACTTGGAGTGAGAAAGTGATTTTGTTGCACCTTTTGCTGTATGGAATTCAATTTCACTCACTGCATATTAACTACTCTGTACTTTGAGAGCAAAGTATATTTAATGATCCAGAAGGAATTTACTTCCATTATTTACATGATACAAGACAATTAAAATGAACTAATTTCACCTCTGCATATGCTTCCATATCCTCCAGGAACTGTCCCAGTAGTGTGGTGGAGAAAGTCAGGTCTGCTACCCAGAACTGTTCCAGACTCTGTAGCCAACCTGAACCACGATAGGAAATGCAGACCAATTAGTCTTGTACAATGCACAGAATATAGAACAAGAGAGCTTTAAATATACAAACAGCCGAACAGGCTAGCACATACTAGGTAAAAGTATGAGTGTGTAAAGTAGATTTCTAAAGTTAAATTGCCCATCATGACTTTATCTTCCAGACAGAAAGAAATACCTATTTTTATATCTGCAGATCTTTCTCTATAGCTACATGTAGCTATCTGGATACCTTTATCACTATATTGCAATGTACCAGCCTACGAAGATGCATTTCTGCATTTCTCTTAAACATGAAGTGCATTTTAATGCATGCAAGGAAGTCCAGTTGCATAAATTATACATGTCAATTGAACAAGAAGTGCAGTCTGATTTCAATGTGCATGGAAACATGCTTATTGACAACATCGACTATCACAAGATAAGCTTCACCAGGTCAATTGGTTGCATTTAATTTATGCTGTCAGCCATGATACACTACAATAAATGGCTCATCCAACTGATTCAAAAGACACTTTGAATATCCTTTCATACAAAAAATTAGGTGCATTAAGTGTAATTACTAAATAAAATGGAAATGCAAATTACCTGAAACTTGCTGTGTGACTGACTGCTTCTGGGTGTGGTCTATGTGCCAGCCCACCAATATATCGACTGTATCCTGTGAAGAAAGCACACATTTTAAAAACAACTCTGCTGACAGTAGCTAACATATGAATATAAAAAAGGACAGATTAACAGAATATAGAAGTTGCTAAAAGGGTTAATGGAATAAACCTTGGGAATAAACTCACTCTAAAGTTGATGCTGAACACATGTGGGTAACAGTGGGCCACCTGAAGAATACACTTCACACTCTGACAAAGCAGCTCTGGTGTGTCAACGTTCTCCAGGATGGACTGCAAATTGGTCATCACCAGCTGAAACACACAAAAACACTCACATCTATGTTAATCACCGATCATAAAATATTCCTAGGGGCTTCTTAATTCTTACCCTGTCTTTTTCCAAAGGTTTTAAATCATATCTTCATCTATGATTACTATTCTGGGTGCACATACTGTGCAATGCATCTATGGTGGTCATGTAATGTTGCATGACCTTTTTGAAAAAGTCAAAAAGGGCATGTTTTATCTTTAAAACTATTTAAAATGTGGTTTAAAAGACTAACACTGCACAACACGGACAATCACTTTCCCTACAATAAATCTCAAAAGTGGAATTGTCCTAGATTTGTGAAACATTTACAACAGTTTATCAAAAATTAAACAATACAAATTATTAACTTTTTCAAAAGAAAGTATAGTCTGCTTAATTTGGAGTTTGGGGACAAGGATATGAGCAGTGTATAGAAATGTAAATGTCAATTTCAGCTGGTCCTTTTGTTACTTTAAAAGAAACATAGCACAATATTAAGAGTTCTACAGATATTACAGTAGGATGAACATAAGTGGAGAAGTCTGCCAAGATTTGAAAGTCATTTGTCTGTTACTCAGACAACAAAATGGTGAAACAAAATTTTCCTCCTTATGCCTCAGAAACAACAGACCCTTGAAATAAGAATGAAAAGAGGAATTGGTGGCCACAATGACCAATTTTTAAAAATTGGAAAAAAACTACATCAACCTTGGCCTGATTAAGCAGCTTGTCAAAGTCTTTGAAAGCAGGTGCTCAGCTCGAATCTTTGATGCTTCATGAATAATAAAATTCATGAATTATCCATTACTTCCTCTAACAATGAAACCAGTTGGGGAAAAAAGGCTCAAAATGCATTCACTGCTGTTGTGTACACATTTATAGGCAATATCATGGCTCAAAATGATTAAATTTATGTCTGAAACTCCATTTACCTCAGCCACCAGTAGACCACTGTTTAACTGAGATTGTGAAGTTTAAATTTCACCATGTAGGTGTATTAATTTTCTTCACTTACGTATGGTTTCATGGACTGAATTGTCTTTATCAACCTATTATCAAATTAGGGAGGTTTTTTTTATCCAATCAAAAATATGATCAATGTTTCTATCACTATAATTGTGAACTAAGTTTATTGTCCTTTTTCTAAAAAAATGAAAATTAGAAAAATAGTTTTGTGACAAAAAACAAAATAAACCACAAAAAGTGATATTCTTAAAACCTTTATGGAAAAAGAACGCTTTGATACATTGTGATGACACGATTACCTGCATAACGTGAGAAAAGGCCTTCCTCTCTCCAGCAGCCTCCAAAGCGTGATATGTTGCCATAAGGTAGAGCAGCTTCACCTCATCACGAGTGCTCGACGTTAATTTTAGAAATAGCCACTTGAAGATGCTCTCAGCCTCATAGCTGAGTACTGTGCAGAGTAGACCAAGGCAAGTGGCTGCATCCTGACGCAACTCCCAGAGTAGCTTACTACTGCATAGCAACAACAAAATGGTGATAAATTATTATAATTTTTAAATATTTTTCTCACTATAAAAGGTACTGTAGTAGAGTTTAGAATTCATGAGAAATTTTACAATTTATCATTCAGGGAAGGAATGACAAAGGAAAAATCAAGGCCAAAAATTTTGTGCAGATAATGTTCCCTTTATATTTTTTTATATTTACATTATTTAGTTCAAAAAGTCCCAAATATAATACATGTGTCTTATAAACCTCCTACTTACCTCTCATTGAAAATGTCATTCAAGGTGCTGAGGATTGTGTCCAATTGTTTAACCAATGTCTAAGAGAGAAAGGAAAAAAAATGAAGAAAAATGGTAGGTAATGTATTTTTATATTAAATAAAATTGAATTAGCCACATACACAAAGAATAGACTAGTTTAATTCCAGGTTTAATTAAATCATAATTTGCCTTTGTGACATTTCCATTTGGGACTTTTATATACCACAATATGATGGTTCAGCAGCCATCATATTTTGTGGTATATAAATATGAAATATTGTGCTTACTGTAGTAATGATGTATAAACTATACAATGTGCTTGTAGATATTTTGGTTGGTTTGCAGAAATCAGAGAATTTACCATTGTGCAGTATACCATTTTATAATTTAAGTGATTCTGTGACCCAAAGGAGTGTAAAATCCCAGTAAATACAAGAGAAACAATGTGGTACTCCAGCTGAACTGTGCGAAATACCAGAATGCAAAATGACAGCCCTGCAACACCCAGAATCTTGTACTCAATACTGCTTTATTTTAACCCTATACTCTATAGCAGGGGTCTCCAAACTATTCCAAAAAGGGCCGGTGTGGCTGCAGGTTTTTGTTCCAACCAGTCAAGCACACACAGTTTGACCAATCATCTGTGTGAAGACTCAGGTGAGTTGATTAAGTGAGTCAAATCTGGTGTGCTGCTGCTGGGTTGGAGCGAAAACCTGCAGCCACACAGCCCTTTGTGGAACAGTTTGGAGACCCCTGCTCTACACACAATACAATTTAAAAAACTTTTTCTGCAGATTTTAGATTGGTAGCAATGTGGTAAGTGAAAAGGAAAATCTCAAGATAAAACAAAAAGTAATGTAATCCAACTAACCACTTTACTCTCGTTGTGGCTGATGAATTCTTTCAGTTGTCTAAGAGTTGCCAGCCTGCGGTCACGATCATCCTCCCTAGAGACTCGACGCAGGAGGTTGGCCAGCCGAGACTCCTCAGAATGACCCATCCCTCTGTCTGCAAGAACATAACAGCATGCAGATTCCAGATGATCAATTAATTCAATGACACACAACTGTTTATGATGTAGCGAGTCTGTATGTACTGCCCAAAAACATTAAACTTCTCAGGCAATACCCAGCATTATATAATAAAGAATATAATGTCCGGATACTTTGACAATGTAACAGAAAGAGTTCAATCCACACTAACTCGTGCCTTAAGATTTTTTTATTGAGTCGTACTTACAGCACCACCTACTGGTGACAGGAAGTTGAGGCAAATTCAATGTGTGTGTGCGTGTGTAAGAGTGGGGGGCTCTCAACACTGACTGCAGCTTTAATTAACATTGAAATAATAGTATCACAACATACCATTTTTATCACAAAATAAACCGTAACGGTAGCCTTTATGACGAGATTACCACAAGTCAAATGTATACCTCTATGCACCCATTCTCTTTAATGTACAGTGTTTAAAACTTGGACATATGGACAGCATAATGATAAGCATGTCAAAAAATGCATTTTTAAGTAAGATAAAAAGTGTAAAGAACTATATATTTCACCTACCTACACTAGTTGCCCTAATTGAAAGTGCTTCCTTCTTGTCTGTGGCTAAATTTCAGTTCAAGAAACAATACCAACATGTTGCTAAAATGATCAACTTCAATATAATGAGGAATGCCTTTGTTGGTTTTTCATTTACAAAATAATTGTAATGTTAAACTGACTTAAATAAGAATAATACAATAACACAAAGTGAATACCAAAATGGAACTCAAATACTTGGCCAAATCCTCTTCCTTTATCATAATTCAGCAGAAATAAAAGTATTCAACAGTGGATATGTATATGCCCAAGCTTACCCTGCGATTTTTTCATGTCCTTTGAAGCTATAGCACGGTTTCCATGCTGAAAACGAGGCAGATCTGTGGTCAAGTCATTTGGCCTCAACTCTTGCCCCACCGACTTCCAACCAAACGCATTATTACAGATAACTTTGTCGCCTTCATATCCACCTACATGAAAGAAAAATTTTACAGTCAGTCCTTCTCGAAAAAAAAAAGAAAATCCAGATCATATTCATCTGAAAGCCCAACTCAAACAAGAAGCATTTGTCTATATATATATATATATATATATGTATTTTAAAAACTTAAGGAGCATTCTCTCAAAGTGGCTGGAAGCCATATATTAAGACATAAAAACAGACCACAGGAAAGCTCTCCAAAGTTGTTTAGACCACTTACAATGCATATTATGAGAGCTACTGTATAATGATCGATATGACTCGTTATTTATGTAGTAATGTTTTTAAAAAAAGCCACATTTTTGTCTCATCATCAAACCTTGTGTCAAAAAGTGTAATCAATGGTCTTACCCTCTTCCGTGTGTGTATCTGCAGCATGAAAGGCATTGCTAGACACCACTGGATGATCAGGACAGCTAGAGGGCAATATGTCATACAATAAGGATGAATCGAGCTCTCCCTCCTGGCTGAGTGACACGCTGTCAGTTCTGAGCACATGACAGACAAAACAGGAAAAAACATAAAAATAAAAGAAAATAACTGAAGACCTTGTAAGACACATCCATGGCTACTTCAAAGACATAGCAATATATTACAATATCAGAAAAACACTCAGACCGAGCAGACCTCTGCCAAGCAATGATAAAGAATCTCAAAAAATCCCTAGATCCGGATACTATACATACTACTGTGGGACCTCTACTTACGAAATTAATTAGTTCCGGAAGTTGTTTCGTAACCTAAAAATTACGCAAGTAGAGGCGCGTTTTCCATGTAAATGTCCTAATCCGTTCCAATCCCCTAAAAATTCAGACATAATTCTTTTAATAAATCATAAAAATTTCCCGTTGAGAAATGTCGTAACTTGAAAATTCCGCATGTACAGACATTCGTAAGTAGAGGTCCCACTGTATATAGGCAGTAGTAAGGTTTGGTTCTTGGAAGCTCAAATTCCCACCAGATTCATCATCAAATTCATAATGGCAAAAATCAAAGAAGCTCATTGGTGATGGTAATAACAACACGGTAATTTACAGTTAGTCTAGACTTACCTAGGTAAACAGTTTTATCAGACTTTGAACTTTAAAAAGGCTTCACAAAGTTACAGAACTTGCCATGTACAAACTATAGCCATTTTATACACAATCTATTTTCACAGGCACAACCATTGACTAATGAGCCGTTTTACAATGACATCAGCTCATGGTAATATTGTAATATTAAACAATAATATAGTGACTACTTCAAAATCTGGAACATTGCTGGTTCCCCATTATTCTCTCTTGAAATAACCTTGCCCTGTTTTGTTGCCTCAGGGCCACTAAAAACACCATTAAACTGCTCCTGCCTGGCAGACATCACAGAACTGTCAAAACCTATAAAAACCTGATTTGGAATATCATTTCCCCAAAGCCACTGCTACACCAAACAAATGAATCATTTCTGATTTCTGTGTACTTCTGATAAGCAGTACCCTGCTGCACTAAACAAACTAATCTGAACTATTTCTTGGTAACGCTATCATTTGTCTCCAATTCTTTCCGTTCCTTTTTTTTTTAAATAAAGTTTATTTTTATTTCAGTTCCTTTATTTGTGGATTATTATTTTCTTTATGTAATCCACACCATGAGAGATCTTACAATGGAAACTATGAGTATCTAAACTTATTTTGTTTAAAATGTCTGCAAGAACCTTCTGTCAGGATTTCACTACCACTTATTCTTAATAACCGATCATACTTATCCAATTTTATGTAAAAAAAGAGATATAAAACACGTTCATATTTATAAAACTCGGTTTCCTGTATACTTTTACTTTCACTGAGGGCGTTCCACAATAAGAACAATAAGTTTAGTGCCTGGAAATGTCTCACATGTCTAAGTGATATGCTCCACAATAAAAGGCCCTTTCAAGGGAGACATTTGGCATGAATTTATAGATTAAAGAAAGCAAACCTTTATAGATTGTGAAGTGAACCTTCTATAAATATATCCGGAAGTTCTAAAGGAAGTCGATAAGGTGAACAATACAGGAGCGCTCAGAGCTAACAGTAGCCTGGACGTGCTCCGACCACTGGTCTCTGTGACACCATCGTATCAATGTGCAATTAATGCCGATTCACATGGCACCACTTCCACTTTTGTCCTACCCCCTCACTAAATTTCGTCTAGCAGCTGATGTAAAATAAGTGAGCAAAGTAGCAAGAGCACGCAGCTACCGTTAGCATACCGCTCACAGCCTGCGAGGCGGGATCGGCACCATAAGACTCTCTATATTGAGAAATATACAAATAAAAGACCCAAGATAGTACATTTAAGACATTTACGGTGGTGTTACTCCAAAAGGCATTGTCTATCCCCCTACACGAGGCTTATTAGAGCAGTAAATGACAGGCCTAGAGTCCGCGGTTCCCTTGCAGCGGCTCCTCCAGCTCGCGATCACCAACCTGGGCTGCCAGTCATTCCAGTGTGGCTGCAGTTTGTGGGCGCCGCTGAGCCGAGACCCCGAAGCTTTACGGCTCATTACCTTATGGAGGGCTGCATGATCCGCTGGCAGCGGCAAATGCACCTCTCCTTCTAAGTTGCTTTTCACAGTTTTGTTTTCTCAAGTCTCAATCTTTTAGCAAGCCGTCGTTTTTTCGCTAGCTTGCGGCACTTCTTCTTCTTTGTGATTTCAGGAGGATTTGCGTCCATCAGGCTGCCTGACCGCCCTCTACCGGACAGACAGACTCCTGGCTAAAGTAACCCCAATTAAGTTATGAGACCTGCACTCATTTTTCAGCTTTCATTGTACTCTGCTTAACGTATCAATATTATTTCACGGTTAAATCTAATCTCACATTATCACAGAAACATAAACCTTAATATATTTAATAATGATATTTATATATATGACCTCTGACTGTAGCGTTTGATATATTTGCTAAAACCTGTGGTTGTCCTTATTTTTTTCAACCAACACTGCTGCTGTAGCATTACAACAAGTCTTACAATGTGGGAATGTGGGAAAAGTGTTCCATTTATCGTGTTAAAAGTTGAATGGCTATACAAATATAAAGCATGCAAATTCACTACATCCGAGTACTAGCTGCCCATAGGTGTTGGTGGCTCCAATCTTGTTCAGACTATTTTGTATACTTTTCAGTACCTACATTACTCTGTCCAGGTATATGACTGATTCTTGCAGCCTCATTATGATTGCTGTCGTCTAGAACCTGGAATTTTGCTCCTCTTTGTGTTTTGTGAAAAATTGTGCATGCACAATTGTTGTATGTAGCTTGGTGTTATTAGGGCTTGCAACCTTATCTCAGAGTACAGGAATAATGAAAGTTCTCCATATGATCCCCTTTACCATTGTCAGTTTCCCCAGTTGTACATCACTGAACTATAGTTTAAACCCAGTTTTACTCTGTAAAGTTTGATTCTCGGAAGATGAGAATACTGACATGATTGTTGTAATTATTTTAAATGTTACATTAAAGCATTCATAGGCCATCACTCCCCATGTCTTCTTTTGTTGTTGAAATAATTTTCCAACACTTTTTTTTCATTACTCACTAGGTTGACCTACTGCTTCAGCACCTGATCTGTTTAACACCTAAACTGGTTTGACATCAGTTAATTAGATGTACAACATTGAAATCCCTGCACCAGATGTTTATTCAGAGCATATCATAGCACAGAAACAGCTCTTTTAAAAGTTACTACTGGTCTTATAATAGCTTCAGACAGCAGACTTGTCTCTACACTTGTCTGGGGCAGTGCTATTTTAAATCAGATAGCTTTCAGTTAGTTCATCTTAAGTGTGGTTCCGCCTACTGAGCTTGTGACAGGAAGGTCAACAGTTTGACCATTGACAATTAGAAGAATTGGGTGCAATAAAGCAAAAGCCACCACATGACCACCAAACTCATCATCACCGCTATGGGCCCTCGAATCTGGCCTTTGAAACCCAGAATTCTCCCTGGGTTTGATAAGGTGACTACCCATTGTGAGAGATGGAGATAGGTTAAATGCAGAACAATTTCATGTATCTGATGACAAAAAAACATAAAGGTTTGGATACCCTTGAATATCCATCCATCCATCCATCCATCCATCCATCTTCTACTGCTTGTTCCTCCACTGAGGGTCGCGGGGGGACTGGAGCCTATCCCAGGGCAATGGGCGGAGGCAGGGTACACCCTGGACTGGTTGCCAGCCAATCGCAGGGCTAACACAGAAACAAACAACCATTTGCTCTCACATTCACACCTATGGGCACACATATGGG